>NW_025558389.1:0-10658 GCF_020424385.1 Procambarus clarkii
CCCTGGGCCACTACTAGCACCCATCACCTCCACTTGGGACACTGCCTGCACACATCACTTCCAATTGGGCCACTACCAGTTATGAAATGAACAGTTTTATATAATACATCATCGGAAGTCATTATTATATTTCCCAGCAACTTAACAATTGTTATGTGTAATTGTCTGGTAACAATCATGACAATCCTCTCTAATTAGTAATTCAGTTGAAAAGCTCAGTTTGTTAATCTTTGTATAATTGTAAAAAGTATCTGGAAATAGAGAATAATAATCGCCATACAATTTTAAGTTTTTAATAGTATCGCAACACAGCAATATTTCATTTTTTAGTGGCGAAGACGTGCTAGATATGTTTCTGCAGTCGCCTGGTATAAATAGGAATCTGGTTAATCTGGAATCTCAATCTGGTTAAATAGGAAAGAAAGAAAAGAGAAAGCGCACGTTTCTAATATGTCTAATTTCACAATGCTTGTGGGTATACAATATTTTTTGTTGTTCTATTGTCTGTGGAGATATAGAGATTGTCTGGTTTGCCGACTCTAGAACACGCAACATATAATTGTTCATGTGAGAAGCAATCCGTGTCTAGATATAAACTGCACAATTCTAAAGATTGGCCCTGAGTTTTGTTGATGGCGATTTCAAACTCCAATCGAATTGGAAATTAGAATCTCTTAAATTGAAATGGCATACCTGTTGGAATCATAGTAATGCGAGGAATGAGGACATCTTCATCTTTGAAATGTTCTGTCAGGATTGTTGCTTATGCTACGTTTCTGATTATTTTTTTAACTGCAAGGTGCGTGGCCTTGCCAAGTTTTGGCTGGTTGATATTTTGCAACATAATAATTGGCAAGCCAATTTTCAATTGCAGTACGTGTGGTGGTGTTGGATATTTCCAACATCGAATACAGCATTGTTGTATTCTCATTACTTATTACTAACCATATTAATATTGTAGTAAGTAAAATTAACAACTCGTAGAATTCTCCTGTACTAATAATTCATCTGTGCATTAGGCTAGAATTCTCACGTCATCTAACGCTAGTATTGCGTCAGATTTCTTTACAGTAAAACACATTATATTCAATTTGTGTGAGAATTAAATACGATTCTCCATAATTAAGGCATTCTGTATGACAACTGATTGCAGACGAATTGTTCTCTAACTAAAAGCCGAATAGAGCGTTAGAATTATACCGTCTACCTCGCGATAGTGTTAACGTCATCAATGAATGCTATGGGGAGACATTAATTCCTCTCCCTTGTATCTTTACTATTCTTAAATAGTTAAATAATAATATTTCGTTCCTCTAAATAATAAACCCGTCCAGTCTTTAGAGTTTCATGCGCGAATGCGAGAAATATTAATGTTCATACCAATAATTTGTGTAATGAACGTCGACTCGGCGTGGGGGGAGGGACGCGACGCCATACTCAGTCGGTGACGGTGTGGGGAAGCGGACACGTGCAAGGCCAGAAGGAGGCAAAACCACGCTTACCGTACTCACAAAAGACGCCATTGTCCAGTAAATAGGACACGTGTCTATCTACAGATGAAAGCCGCCACTGTGAGGCGTGAACGACTTTGCAGATAATATCTTCAACTAGTGCTGGTGTTAAATAAGGGACCCCTAGACTTGGTTCCTGACGACACGTGATCAGCCAACTTGAAACGCATCAATCCAGGATAGGTTCACCGGAGCCTGGGATGCGAAATTACGGCAATCTTAATACTTACACAGTGCCCACAGCTAAGTACCTTTTATTTGATGCATCATTTACAGGTTTAATAATAGCGGGGTGATTGCGCGTCACGCGGCACGACAACACCTAATAACAGGTGATTAGAAATTTCTCTGTAGATATCAATAATCTTGAATATGTATTGAGCAGTTAAATCAATTGCTACTGGTAGTTATTTATTTTGCAGCTCGAGAGACGAATTCCTCATGCTGTCTTCTCCATGTTAACCGTGTCAGACGTCGGTGTACCAGACTTGGAGATTAAGAGGACTGCCAGGGTTATCTAAAGGAATCTATTACCAGCTAAGGCTTATTTCTTTTATTCATAACATTGCAATTTGATACATTCAGAATGTTTTCAACATAATGTGTGATTTACTGTAATTCATTATTATGCACATATTCATGTTCTTCTTTGTATGAATAATATTATATTCAACATTAATTATAGGATTAGATTATTATTAATAGAATTAGTGAACGAACCACACTGATTCCTGGACGTACTGACCTCCAGTATTAACCCCCCAATGTAGGTGTTTGAGGTTTGGTTTTAATAATACAGCCCATTAATTATTCTTATGATCATACTTTCTAGTCATATCCATAGTCACTGGTTTCTCTAGAATTTTATCTAATGATCTGAAATTCTCAGTTTCCCTCTTTACTTTAAAAGCGGGTGGTCCTTCGTAATTTAATTTACTACTTTAATTATTAATTAATCAGAATCAAACCCAAATATCCCACATTATGGTCCTTCGAACCGGATGGGCATTAAATTTATAATTAAAATATTAACCATTAATAACTAATCCTTGTGTGATAGAAGCTAGACTAACTATTTAATTAATCGTGTCAACTAACAGTGTAACACATCAGTTAGCCTAGATCACACTAACAGCTACCTTTACATAGCTTTAGTGGGTCATTGCCAATTACCCACAACATTTAGACCTACACTTCATACTGAAGTAGAATCCTTAGGTCACCAAGAGCAACAGCTCATAACCTTATATTAATCACTAACACCAATTAAGTGTTAACCATTTAGGCTATACCAATGTTTCAATATATGGCTGTCAGCAGACTGTCCATTATAGCCTGAATCCATGTTATAATTACTGCTTCACTCAAGTCAGTGGATCATTAACATTTAGGGATCCAGTATACTAATATAAATTACTGATCTCATACTAGTTAATCATTACTAACCCTGATAACATTTTATTCCACAATTAGGAGTACATTCAGGAGTTAGGTAATATTTACGGCAGTAGAATACTTGCCAAACACAATTAATTCTTTTGTGTTCATTTAATTTCTTATACACATAATTACACAAGTGTATATTATATAAAATACAAAAAACCCAAAAACACAGCACAATTATTTGCACATTACTGCACCATAATATAATCTTTGCCAACCTTAGGTAGGGAGCAATTTAGGCTGTGATTGTGTTGAATCTGGCACAAACACAGACTAAATATAGTTGTAGTTTCTCAAGTAGAAATTCTCATGACTAGGTTTGAGCTAGTTAGTGACATATATTATTCTTTTGTGCTGACCCTATCAAGGGTGGGATTAACCATTTATTGTGTAATTATTTTATTGCATATTTCTATGTATGTCTTTGAGTGTTACTGTAAGTCCGCTACCCATCCGAGGCTGATTTAGAAGAGCTAAGCTGAGGAACACCTGTAGTGAGACCAAGGTACCACTCAAATCTTAGTTGCTTATTATTAGGTAGGTAGCTAACCTCTAAATGAGGTAACTTATAACCAGCCTCAAGAAATATCAGGCTGTCAATACTTATACCTGCTCTACATCAAGGAGCAGACTATAGCTATACCACTAGCTACATAAGCCCTATCAGGCTGTCAATACTTATACCTGCTCTGCATCAAGGAGTAGACTATAGCTATACCACTAGCTACATAAGCCCTATCAGGCTCAATTTACCGCAAGAATGAATCCTTTAGAAAGGAATGCAAGATTCTTGACAGCTCTTCAAGCTCCTTTAGGAAAACTGCTTGTGAAATGTCATTTCTGTGTCGAAACTGACCCAGGTGACGTCTACAGACTAGCAAGTTCCATAAGGATCGCCAGCCAAAAATATGACTACATCAAGACTGTAATCGAGACCCACAGGAATTTACTCCAAGCCGGTCATACTGTCTCAGACCACTTACGTCTAACAGAATCTGATCTCGATAACTATGAACATTTTGTTCAAACCAGTTTAGACCGATATAAGGAGGTGCTTGCGAAGCAAGATATTCCCGAGTGGGTGGATCAGATCATTAATAGACCTGTATCCAAGCTAACACTCAGCTCAGATGAAATACTTGAGCTAAATCAAGACGAGGAGAATCCTCTGATCAATGCTGATCACTATACAGGATCAACAACTGGAGATCAACCTTCATTTTCTAACTTCTCATCTAATACAGCTTCATGTGATGATTTGTTTACAGAGTACGATCAAATTTCAGACCACACTTCTCAATGTTCCTTGGATTCTATAAGTTCAATACATAATGCTACTGAATTAACTAGCTTATCACCAGAACCCAGAGAAACGAGTGAAGCTGCAGATGAAACAAGTGAAGCTGGAATGATCAGTGAATCTGAACCAGAAAATGATAAAGCTAATGCTGCAGCAGCAGCCGAAGCTGTAATCAAAGCTGAGGCTAAACAAGAAGCCTTTAGCAACACAAATAATGGTCACAATTGCTCACAACAGCCTTCTAAAGCAAGTGCTAACAATGAGAAGACTATTATAAACCTTGTACACCAATTATTAAATTTATCTTCACCAGAGCAATCAGTTGACTCTTTACAAGCCTTTAGTTTCCAGCTTGAGTCACTGATAAATTCTTTCAGTAAAGAGGTGGATCACCCAACTACTGAGTGGATGACTAAAATTATCATCCAGAGAAAATTGTCTGGTGACACACTTAATAAACTATATGTATGCCAGAATGGTAATACCCTGTCAATGCAGGATATATTTACAGGTTTGCGTAATATGAGCAATCATACAGCAGACCAAGCAATTAATGCTAAATCTGAATGCACCAAAACTGTACCTACATCAGTTTCCTTGTCTGAAACTCCTAAAGTGACACTGTCACTAGGTAACCAAGGTGCTAATACTCAATGTAACAACAATCAGTTAAATACTGATTCATCAGTGAGGCCTAAGAGTCCCACAGGTGCTCCTAAGAGACCTAATAGTCCAAAGAGCACTGCTAATAATCCATGTAACCAGAATCAGTCAAATACTGATTCATCAGTGAGGCCTAAGAGTCCCACAGGTGCTCCTAAGAGACCTAATAGTCCAAAGAGCACTGCTAATAACTCCACAGGTGCTCCTAAGAGACCTAATAGTCCAAAGAGCACTCCCAAGAGCCTGTTAATGGTTCCCCAGAGTACACCAAGTACTCACAAGAGAATAAATAACAAGCAAATGCAAGCAGCAAAACCATCACAACCTGCAAATACTGTTTTACCTAAACCGGTAACACCTAAACGAACAGTAGGATGGGGAATGTGCTTGTTTTGCAATCAAAAACATTCTCTGTACAAATGTACTAATTATCCTAATAGAGACACAAGAGTCAGACGACTCAAACATTTACACAAATGTACTAGGTGTCTCAAACCACATAATGTTAACAGCTGTGACACCCCACTGAACACCTGCAACAGGTGTAGAAGGGGCAAGCATCATGCTGCACTGTGCAAATTAGTTAGGACTAATTATGTCAATCCTAGAATAGGACGTAGAGAATCTACACCAGTACAGTGCTGCAAGGTGCGAGATGTGTACAGCGTAATTTCCCAAGCATCTCAAGTGGATGCTGCTTTGCCTACTGCCCAACTTCAAGTGAAGAACAGAGGAACCAAGATCACCATACGTGGATTATTTGATCAAGGTTCCCAGAGAACTTTCATTACTCAAAGGGCAGCAGAGGCACTTAATTTACAACCAATAGGACAGGTAAAATTAAACTTGTCAGGGTCCATGATAAATCGAGGTACCCATGAATACACAGTATTTCAACCGCTTGTACGACTAGGTAGTCAAGCCAAGGCTGTCCAAGCCATTGTTGTAGATCAAATACCTTTAGACTTAAATATTAAGGGTCTGGGGTACACAGCCCACTTCCTGCAGGAACGTGAAATTAAATTGGCTGACAACAAGTTAATGTCTGACCGCCTTAACAATGTAGATGTACTAGTAGGAGCCGACTACTATTACCAGTTCATAACTGGACATGTTAAACGATTGGGAATGAATATGCTCCAATCTGCAGGAGGCTACTTACTTACTGGTAAAGTTCTGAATGTGAACAAGCCTAAGCCTGCCAATAATAAATTAGTCAGCAGAAAATCAATTCTCCAGCAGCAAGCTAAAAGGAGAAACGCAGCTGAGTAATAAACTCAGATTGAATGTAGTACAATTGATACTCGCCGAGATGTTTCATAGCTCTCAGTGAAAATCAATGGTCTGTACTCAAACAAGTACAAGTCACAACGACCAAACCATTGAATTCACTGCAGACCTAGAATTATTCTCGACAAGTAGTAATTGACCACACTCAGTCTTCCTAGTTAAATTGTAATGTTAGGCTAGAGAAACTAGTACTCCCTAGGAATTAATCATGTTAGGCTAGAGAATCTAGCACTCAATGCCACTGGCATTTCCTGAATTTAATTATAAATTCACTAGGACCACTGGTCCACTATACTTGCGCTTAAAGGTTTGCCAAGAAAACCTTCTTAATACCATGTTTTCTGCACTAAGAGTTAGTGATAAATACTTGCATTAATTGTTTGAGTTGTTTTCCTTTCGTTTCTGCTTATTTAGTGTAGGAGCGCAACACGAACAAACTTGCACACTTACTAATAGGTAAGTGAATTGTCAGAGAACTAATATGTTTAATGCATTACCGTTAAACATTAGCATTGTTAATTAACATGCTTCATGAGCTTAACATAGCTCACCTTAGAATTAACGTAATAATATGAGTGCTCGTTCACCATGCGCACGAGCTTAATATTGCTCGCCATGATAACTGAATGACAAAGCTCCACCTCGTTAATTCGAGTTCACTGAACTCACCCTGTTAACTGTTAACGAGCTCCATGTAGCTCACCCTGTCAGCACTGCTGACGAGATCACTGTATCTCACCCTGTCAACACTGTTGACGAGTTCACTGAACTCACCCTGTTAACTGTTAACGAGCTCAATGCAGCTCAACCTGTCAGCACTGCTAACGAGCTCACTGTAGCTCACCCTGTCAGCACTGCTGACGAGCTCACTGCAGCTCACCCTGTCAACACTGTTGACGAGTTCCCTGTAACTCACCCTGTCAGCACTGCTGACGAGCTCACTGTAGCTCACCATGTTCAAGAGTTTAATATAACTCGACCTGTTAATGAGCTCAATACTGCTCACCATGTTAATTCGAGTACATTTTTGCTCACAATTAGCTTAGTCCCTTACTTAGGTAGGTTAGAAATTCAAACCATTTATTTGGGTAGGCTTAGGGACTTTAGTAGTGTCAACTGAGTACTAGCCTAATCTGTACTCACCATTAATTACAGTTGACTATACTTATAGAGACTGATTTAATAAACTCAATTTCATGTAAAGGTGATTTCGTACTAACAAGTTTACAGTGTCAAGCCTATGAGCTGCCATTTAATTAGCTCATAAGTCAGAATGACTAGGCTACTAATCTCACTGTCGACTCAGAATTTTCCTTGATTTTAATGAATAAACTTTTCAGTTCTCTACTTTCTATTATTTAGCTAGTTAGCAAATTATTTGTACCATCAGTCAGCATGACTACTGCACGGCAGTGCACATTAAATTCAACTTCCTCATTTGAATTTGAGGTGATCGTGATGCTGCGTGATGTTACTGTCTAGTAACTCAATAGTTACAATTCACAGCGACCCTAGACAGTGACCTCACTGTAGTGTCATAGTCTCCTTGATCTTAAATGACTAATAACACTTTACTGTATAATCATACAATAGTGTTATCAGTTCTTAGGAACTTATTCTGAGTTTACCTACGATTCAGCAGCTACGTAATACACCATTACATGTCACTGCGACCCTAGTTGTTGAGTATATTGTGAGCTTTAGAGCGTTCCTGATTACCGATAACTTAATCATTTAATGTTTCAATATTTCATGCATGTTTCCACTAAGGGAAACTGCAAGCCTATTACAACTCTGAACAAGAGTAATTTCTTTCACTTCCCACTGAGACAACCGTGATGAAACTACGATGTGATATCACGTAACGAAACCTTACACGTCACTATGACCCAGGATATCGCATCACCGTAGATTCTGTTAGTTTAAATTGGGAGAGTTGAATTTTATAAATATTGTGTAGGCTACAAACAACATGTTTCATTTGACATGTAAATAGCAAGACTCAAGTTCTTGTAAGTCCTTGATAAATCCGGGACGTTCGTTATGTGTGTACTAACATACTAACATACTAATGTATTAATCTTAATATCACTTCGGGATAGGTCAGTACAACACAGTACACTGCGACCCTGGGAATCCCCCCCCGGAGTTATGTTGGATATTTCCAACATCGAATACAGCATTGTTGTATTCTCATTACTTATTACTAACCATATTAATATTGTAGTAAGTAAAATTAACAACTCGTAGAATTCTCCTGTACTAATAATTCATCTGTGCATTAGGCTAGAATTCTCACGTCATCTAACGCTAGTATTGCGTCAGATTTCTTTACAGTAAAACACATTATATTCAATTTGTGTGAGAATTAAATACGATTCTCCATAATTAAGGCATTCTGTATGACAACTGATTGCAGACGAATTGTTCTCTAACTAAAAGCCGAATAGAGCGTTAGAATTATACCGTCTACCTCGCGATAGTGTTAACGTCATCAATGAATGCTATGGGGAGACATTAATTCCTCTCCCTTGTATCTTTACTATTCTTAAATAGTTAAATAATAATATTTCGTTCCTCTAAATAATAAACCCGTCCAGTCTTTAGAGTTTCATGCGCGAATGCGAGAAATATTAATGTTCATACCAATAATTTGTGTAATGAACGTCGACTCGGCGTGGGGGGAGGGACGCGACGCCATACTCAGTCGGTGACGGTGTGGGGAAGCGGACACGTGCAAGGCCAGAAGGAGGCAAAACCACGCTTACCGTACTCACAAAAGACGCCATTGTCCAGTAAATAGGACACGTGTCTATCTACAGATGAAAGCCGCCACTGTGAGGCGTGAACGACTTTGCAGATAATATCTTCAACTAGTGCTGGTGTTAAATAAGGGACCCCTAGACTTGGTTCCTGACGACACGTGATCAGCCAACTTGAAACGCATCAATCCAGGATAGGTTCACCGGAGCCTGGGATGCGAAATTACGGCAATCTTAATACTTACACAGTGCCCACAGCTAAGTACCTTTTATTTGATGCATCATTTACAGGTTTAATAATAGCGGGGTGATTGCGCGTCACGCGGCACGACAACACCTAATAACAGGTGATTAGAAATTTCTCTGTAGATATCAATAATCTTGAATATGTATTGAGCAGTTAAATCAATTGCTACTGGTAGTTATTTATTTTGCAGCTCGAGAGACGAATTCCTCATGCTGTCTTCTCCATGTTAACCGTGTCAGACGTCGGTGTACCAGACTTGGAGATTAAGAGGACTGCCAGGGTTATCTAAAGGAATCTATTACCAGCTAAGGCTTATTTCTTTTATTCATAACATTGCAATTTGATACATTCAGAATGTTTTCAACATAATGTGTGATTTACTGTAATTCATTATTATGCACATATTCATGTTCTTCTTTGTATGAATAATATTATATTCAACATTAATTATAGGATTAGATTATTATTAATAGAATTAGTGAACGAACCACACTGATTCCTGGACGTACTGACCTCCAGTAATAACCCCCCAATGTAGGTGTTTGAGGTTTGGTTTTAATAATACAGCCCATTAATTATTCTTATGATCATACTTTCTAGTCATATCCATAGTCACTGGTTTCTCTAGAATTTTATCTAATGATCTGAAATTCTCAGTTTCCCTCTTTACTTTAAAAGCGGGTGGTCCTTCGTAATTTAATTTACTACTTTAATTATTAATTAATCAGAATCAAACCCAAATATCCCACAGGTGGAATCCATGGCAGATCGAGTGAATTCAACAATTCTGTTGGATAATTACGCGCTTCATCTGCATCCTCAAGAGTGTTGACAGACTTGTATGTGACTGCCTTGCTTTGGATGTTAGACTGAATAATATTGTTAAGTTCGTAGACATCTTTGTTCTTGGCCGCAAGAACAGCTCGTTCACTCAGCCAATCGTGAGTTTTATAATTGGTTTGAATATTAGGAAACACTTTTTCAACCAATTCTTCTTTTGACATCACTAAATTGTAGAAGTTATGAGGCAATAAAATTCGTCCTGAGGTCAGATCAACCGGCACGTTTCTGTTCAAAATTTCCAGCAATTGATGTGAGAACATCTCAGCTGATGGATCGTTTAGCAGCTGGACATGCATATTTATAGTTAATTTTAACGTCTTTACATAGCGCCACAAAGTAGAGTATTTCAGGCAAGCATTTATTTCGTCAGATGGTGTCAATCGAGGAATTACAGGTAATGTTTGCCTGAAATCTCCTGTAAGCAATATTAATGCATTCCCAAATGGTCTGATGTTTCCAGGCAAAACTTGCTATGATCGATCAAGAGCCTCTAGCGATTTTTTTGTGGGCCATTATGCATTCATTCCAAACTATAAGTTTGCATTTCTGCAATACTTTTTCCATGCTGTATGCTTTGGAAATGTTGCACGTGGGAGTTT
>NW_025558390.1:0-19909 GCF_020424385.1 Procambarus clarkii
CACAGCTGTTACCGGAATTAACAACAGTCCTGAGACACTGTAACAATTATACTCACGATTTCCACTCATTACATTCATTTTCCTGGTCACTACCTCACTGGCTGAAGAACACCTAGCTCGCTCCACATGCGTCGACTAGGTGTGGCCCTAGGGTGTCCAAGGCATGTGGCCACCGCGTGGCCCTAAGGGGTGGAATGGGGTGGCAAGTGGGGTATCCAGGGTGTGGCCATCACGTGGTCCCACTGTCTGGCCACTGAGCGGCGCGGCTCACACATGAGGCATGCCTCAGTCTGGCTGACTGGCGCCCACAGGCATACACAACTTGGATGGGAGATCACCCACACCCCTCATCATACCAGAGCATGCCTCGCTCATACACTGGGTGCGATAATGCCCGGCGTCACCACATGGTGGACACAGGAAGGTGGAATTCAAAGTCCAATAGGGGCATGTAATATCACCACAATTACACTAGGAGGCCCTGTCCTTATTCCACCAATTGTCTGTTAATATACACATCATACTCGAACCCGATGTGAGGAACCATCTGATTTTTACTTCTAATTTGTTACTATTTTATTGTATTTGCTTCTATTCTTGTGTTTTGCTATATCGTGTATATCTTGTATCGTGATCCCTCAGCATTTCCATGCACATTGATATTGATCCTGATCAAAATCTTCTGTCTCATATCTACACCAACCAGACATTGATCATCATTATTGCAAGTATTACACAGCACACCAGGCAAAAAACAAACTCCAAAATAGCACCTGCTTATCAGTTTACAATTAAAAAATGTTAGGTCACTTGGTAGACATTTTGACGATATAAATGCATTACTCACAGCACTAGGTACTAACTTATCGTTCATTATTTTAACAGAAACTTGGCTATATAAAGACTATACCCAATTCTACAACTTAGCTGGTAATTAAGCTATTCACAACTGTAGGCCTAATAAAAAAAAGGTGGTGGCACAGCTATATATTACCGAGATACATTTATCTGCAACAGTGTCATTAGTGATAGAGATGACTACTGTGAATATACTTTTGCTCAGTTTACAATGAAATCCCTTAAATCCTCCTTGACTATTGGAGCCATCTATAGATTTCCCAATACTAACATAGCTTCCTTCTCTGATAACCTAAGGAATCTTATTATATTTATTTATTTATTTATTTATTTATTTATTTATTTACATATATACAACAAGGTGCATTAGGAGTGTGAGGATACATAGCATAATAACTACATTCTTGTAAAACCACTAGTACGCGCAGCGTTTCGGGCAGGTCCTTAATCTAAGAAACTTATAAGTAGGTAAATACTTGCAAAATTTATAAAAATGATAACAGTTACATAGCATGAAAAAATAAAAGATGAGAGAAAAATTGGAGGTATATTAAAGCACATAGGTAGCTCAGAATGATTGCAATGACAGCTTGAATGGTTGTATAAAAAAACTTAGCAGGCACAATACAGCATATGACTAGCACATAAAAGAAGACAGCAATGAACACAATGATAAAGTTGTTTGGATTAAGTACATAAAGATTCGGAGATTGGGTAACACTAGATACAGAGCAAATTTAAAGTTCAGTGTAGGAAACTACGAAGATGAAATTAGGTACTTTTTGTTTTTGTTTTTAAACGAGGCAAAAGTTTGACAGCTTTTCAATTCACTAGGGAGTGACTTCCATAGACTAGGTCCCTTAATTTGCATAGAGTGTTTACACAGATTAAGTTTGACTCTGGGGATATCAAAGAGATATTTATTTCTGGTGTGGTGATAATGGGTCCTATTACATCTGTCCAGGGAGAGTTTCAGAGCATGATTTGCATTTAAGAACAGGGTTTTGAAAAGTAGTTGATACAAGAGAATGTGTGGAGGGAGTTAATATTTAGCAAGTTAAAGGATTTAAACAAGGGAGCTAAGTGTTGTCTGAAAGCAGAGTTTACTATTATTCTGATAGCAGATTTTTGCTGTGTGATGATGGGCTTAAGGTGGTTTGCAGTGGTAGACCCCCATGCACAGATACCATAATTAAGATAGGGGTAGATTAGTGCATAATATAGTGAGAGGAGAGCAGAGTTAGGAACATAATATCTTATTTTGGAGAGTATTCCAACTGTTTTAGAGACTTTCTTAGTTATGTGTTGAATGTGGGTGCTGAAGTTGAGTCTCTTGTCTAGGAATAGGCCATAAACTATATAGGAATAGCCTAGGCCAAAATTATATACAACAATCTCAACAAAAACCACATCATTCTGGAAGGAGACTTCAATATTGACCTGGGTCAACAAAATTGCTCTCAAGTTGACTATTTCCTTAACAGCATGAATTCCTGTATGCTAATCCCCACAATCACTAAACATACCCGAGTCACTCAAACATCAGCCACTACCTTGGATAACATTTGGACAAACATAACAGCTCCCCTTGTATCTGGTATAATCTATGACAGAACAACTGACCACTATCCTACCTTTCTCATAGCGAACATGGACTTAACACCACCAAAAAGCAAGAAACTTTCATTTATGTTACACAGTGAATCAGCTTTAGGCAATCTTACAAATGCACTTCACAATATTAACTGGGATTCTGAATTCATTAATACTCAGTATATAAATTTATTAGCTAACCTCTTCCTCTTCAAAACTCTAACCCTCTACAACCTTCATTGTCCCCTTCTTATCAAGCAAGTAACTGACAAAAGATTAAACAATCCATGGCTCACAAGTGGCATTCTCAACTCGATCAACAAGAAACATGAATATGAAAAGAAACTTAGGATTGGCCTAGTTTCAAAGGAAGTAGCTAAAAGGTACTCATGAATGCTTACCAGTATCATAAGAAAAGCAAAACTTTCATATTATGTGAATAGATTCAATGAAACAAAAGGCAACATGAAAAGCACATGGAAAACAATATCTAGTATCCTAGGAACTAAACAACACTCACATAACCAAATAAAACTCTATAAGGATGGGTATACACCGTCAAATGATTTAGAAACGGCAAATGAATTTAATAGCTTCTTTTCATCGGTTGGTGCTAATCTTGCCAGTAAAATCCCACAGACTCAGACACATATTAATACATATCTCTCAGGCAGCTATCCAAACTTTCTTCTCCTTTCACCAATCAGCCCGGCAGATGTTGTGTCCATCATACACTCTCTAAAAACCAAGGCAAGGAACACCAGTGAAATTCCGTCCATTGTATACAAGAGCGCCTCCCATGCCCTTGCCCCACCCATAGCCCTACTGTTTAACAAATCTATAGAATGTCACATCTTCCCTGATATCCTTAAAAAAGAAAGAGTAACGCCATTCCATAAAGGAGGCAATCCGGCGGACATAAACAATTATAGGCCAATATCAAATCTATCCAATCTATCAAAAATATTTGAAAAAATTATCTACAATTAGCTCTATTCGTACCTCGTAAAATTCGACATACTCAGCCCTTGCCAGTTTGGCTTCCGGTCCCAAAAGAGCACCAATGATGCAAACATTCTATGCAAATTAAGGGACCTAGTCTATGGAACTCACTCCTAAGCGAATTGAAAAGCTGCCAAACTTTTGCCTCAATTAAAAACAGCCAAAAAGTACCTAATTTCATCTTCGTAGTGTCCTTCATTGAACTTTAAATTGCTCTGTACTAGTGTTACCCAATCTCCCAATCTTTATGTACTTAACGTAAACAACTTTATCATTGTGTTCATTGCTGTCTTCTTTTATGTGCTAGCCATATGATGTATTGTGCCTATTAATTTTTGTTAAACTACCATTCAAGCTGTCATTGCAATCAATCTGAGCTACCTATGTACTTTAATATACCTATAATATTCTCTCATCTTTTATTTTTTTCTTGCCATGTAACTGTTATCATTTTTATAAATTTGCAAGTATTTACCTACTTAAAAATTTTCTTAGATTAAGGACCTGCCCGAAACGCTGCGCGTACTAGTGGCTTTACAAGAAAGTATGTGACGGAGTTCCCCCCCTTATAATTCTCCCACGCCTGCAGTAAGAGTCATGTCTACTTTTCCCAAGCGTTCTCTACGTTGCAGGCTACAATTTGATATATGGGAGAGAGTGAAGTGTTCTCGGAGAGCCGAGAAATTTGTGAAATAGTAATATTTTGGCCTGTGGTTTAGGCCCTTTAGGGAGCCAAGATGGCGCTGGCCTCTCTGATCTCCCGCCAAAACCGTGTGACGTCAGTGGCACCGGATTGGTCACCGACAGCAATGTGGCATCGGGAGCCAATGAAAACCTCCCATAGTAAAAGTGACGTCACGAAGGAAGGGGGTCCGGCCAGCGCGCCGGGCTGGCGCCATCAGTCAGACACGACACGTCATAGAGGTCGGACGTGCGACGAGTGGTCCTGTCTGTCGGACAGCTGTTTCCCACTACCGTGGATTTACGCGTCACCTGAAGTCCGCCAGTACTCTGAGAAGTCTTCCCTAGTTCATGTGTTGAACCAGAAGAGGGAATTGACGGTTATTTGAGCAACAAGTGCTCCAGTCAGGTACTGTGCCAGTAGCAGTGAAGCCGTGCAGTGACGTATGTGACGTCTGTGGCAATTCACCAGTTCGTGACAGCGTAGTGGCTGACAGAGCCACTGGGTAGCTGAGGAAGAGAGGACTATTTGGGGAAACCGGACGACTGTAGCTGAGACGTAGGCGACAGCCGTTGCTGGGAGAAGACGACGGCCAGGAGACCGACTCCAACCTTCAAGACATCAAGGAGGAGGACGGACCTGCAGTGAGGAGGCACGGAGACGACGCGCTAAACGGTGGGACGACGAGAGGCTCTGGTAGGACACGACGACGTGTAGTGTGGGGGCGTTCCCGACACGAGGACCAGGAGCTACATCTCGACTCTCATCGGAGGATAGGGTGAAGTAGGTGGTTCTAGTTCCCTCCCCATTCCCCTTTAGTTAGCTATATTATTTGGCTATATTATCTAGCCTGAAGATTTTATATGTCGTGAGCAAGTCTCACCTATGTCATGGTAAAGCACCAGTGTGCTAGACAGTACTATCAAGAGTACTTGTAATATTCATGTCGATTATTGGTGTGTACAGGCACCAGGAACCAGTGATAAATTTACTGTGTTGTGTATATCTTTCTATAGATTTTGATATGAACATATAGTGGTAAATTATATATAATATTATGCCAGTATTTGGAGGTTAGGCTATGTGCCCAGAAACTATTTATTTTCCATGTATTGATGATTGATTTATATACCATATATATGTCTGTTCATTCAGTGAATAATCATTTGTGAGTACAGTGAATTATTGCGTTATCGCCAACGAGAGAAAGTACTGAAAACTCCAGTGTTAATAGTTCATAATATATTGTCGAGTGAAGAACAATGTGAAGCCATTACAGTGAATCATTATAGCATTGATTGTAGAAAAGACTGTTTGAGCCTGAGTACAGTGTAACTAAGTAATTCGGTTTATTTGTGCCAATATCGAGTGTGCGAGTTTCTAGTAATATTGGAGAATTTAACGAAACAGCGAATCTAGAAAACAAGCAAAGTTCGCGCGGAGAGGCCACGCGATCAGCTGGGTTTTGACACTTGATGAGGAGGGGAGAGTGTTGCCCTCTAGCGGTCGCATAATATCCGTGGGAATTACCGGCCGAGTCAGGATCAGTTGATTTATCGATTATTGTGTGGCCTTGTGACATCTTTCATACATTTTAAGTAAAATACAAAACTCTCTTTGGTTTTTATCATCCCCTCCATTGATCTTGTGGCTATACTATACCTGTAAGCATAGAGTGATAACAACAAGTACCTGCCTGATTCCTGATCTTTGAGTGTGACCTTGCCAAGGCTACCACTGAATACACCAGTCCACTGAGGGTGTTACTGGCCACCTTAAACACCAGTTGGCGACCTTGTGATTAACCGTAGAGCCCTATTGTTGGGGAGGGCACACGACAGTATGAACGAGTCGTGTTCTCACTCTTTCTTAATAAGAGGCCGTTAAGATTGACTGGGAGACTCTCCTGGCGTGCAGTGGCGCCGTGAGGATCGAGGGAAGACCCGCAGGGCTACGGTGATTACCTTATAACTATTGCTCACCCCAGATAAGGGTAGAGAATAATAGAGAGGGTATATATATATATATGTGACGGTATATATTGTGACGGAGTTCCCCCCCTTATAATTCTCCCACGCCTGCAGTAAGAGTCATGTCTACTTTTCCCAAGCGTTCTCTACGTTGCAGGCTACAATTTGATATATGGGAGAGAGTGAAGTGTTCTCGGAGAGCCGAGAAATTTGTGAAATAGTAATATTTTGGCCTGTGGTTTAGGCCCTTTAGGGAGCCAAGATGGCGCTTACCTCCCTGATCTCCCGCCAAAACCGTGTGACGTCAGTGGCACCGGATTGGTCACCGACAGCAATGTGGCACCGGGAGCCAATGAAAACTTCCCGTAGCGAAAGTGACGTCACGAAGGAAGGGGGTCCGGCCAGCGCGCCGGGCTGGCGCCATCAGTCAGACACGACACGTCATAGAGGTCGGACGTGCGACGAGTGGTCCTGTCAGTCGGACAGTTATTCCCGCTCCCGTGGATTTACGCGTCACCGGAAGTCCGCCAGTACTCTGAGAAGTTTTCCCTAGTTCATGTGTTGAACCAGAAGAGGGAATTGACGGTTATTTGAGCAACAAGTGCTCCAGTCAGGTACTGTGCCAGTAGCAGTGAAGCCGTGCAGTGACGTACGTGACGTCTGTGGCAATTCACCAGTTCGTGACAGCGTAGTGGCTGACAGAGCCACTGGGTAGCTGAGGAAGAGAGGACTATTTGGGGAAACCGGACGACTGTAGCTGAGACGTAGGCGACAGCCGTTGCTGGGAGAAGACGACGGCCAGGAGACCGACTCCAACCTTCAAGAAGTCAAGAAGGAGGACGGACCTGCAGTGAGGAGGCACGGAGACGACGCGCTAAACGGTGGGACGACGAGAGGCTCTGGTAGGACACGACGACGTGTAGTGTGGGGGCGTTCCCGACACGAGGACCAGGAGCTACATCTCGACTCTCATCGGAGGATAGGGTGAAGTAGGTGGTTCTAGTTCCCTCCCCATTCCCCTTTAGTTAGCTATATTATTTGGCTATATTATCTAGCCTGAAGATTTTATATGTCGTGAGCAAGTCTCACCTATGTCACGGTAAAGCACCAGTGTGCTAGACAGTACTATCAAGAGTACTTGTAATATTCATGTTGATTATTGGTGTGTACAGGCACCAGGAACCAGTGATAAATTTACTGTGTTGTGTATATCTTTCTATAGATTTTTGATATGAACATATAGTGGTAAATTATATATAATATTATGCCAGTATTTGGAGGTTAGGCTATGTGCCCAGAAACTATTTATTTTCCATGTATTGATGATTGATTTATATACCATATATATGTCTATGTTCATTCAGTGAATAATCATTTGTGAGTACAGTGAATTATTGCGTTATCGCCTACGAGAGAAAGTACTGAAAACTCCAGTGTTAATATTTCATAATATATTGTTGGATGAATAACAGTGTAAGACCATTACAGTGAATCATTGTAGAATTGATTGTAGAAAAGACTGTTTGAGCCTGAGTACAGTGTAACTAAGTAATTCGGTTTATTTGTGCCAATATCGAGTGTGCGAGTTTCTAGTAATATTGGAGAATTTAAAGAAACCGCGCGCGTGAATCTAGAAAACAAGCAAATTTCGCGCGGAGAGACCATTGCGATCAGCTGTTCTTGACACTTGATGAGGAGGGGAGATGTTGCCCTCTAGTGATCGCATAATATCCGTGGGAATTACCGGCCGCGTCAGGATCAGTTGATTAATTGATTATTGTTTGGCTTTGTGACATCTTTCATACATTTTAAGTAAAATACAAAACTCTCTTTGTGTTTTTATCATCCCCTCCATTGATCTTGTGGCTATACTATACCTGTAAGCATAGAGTGATAACAATAAGTACCTGCCTGATTCCTGATCTTTGAGTGTGACCTTGCCAAGGCTACCACTGAATACACCAGTCCACTGATGGTGTTACTGGCCACCTAAAAACACCAGTTGGCGACCTTGTGTTTAACCGTAGAGCCCTATTGTTGGGGAGGGCACACGACAGTCGATGTGATCGAGTCGTGTTCTCACTCTTTCTTAATAAGAGGCCGTTAAGATTGACTGGGAGACTCTCCTGGCGTGCAGTGGCGCCGTGAGGATCGAGGGAAGACCCGCAGGGCTACGGTGAGTTACCTTGAGCATAGCATTTGCTCACCCCAGAGGGTAGAGACTAATAGAGAGGTGAAACCCCAACATTGGCGACCTCGCCAGGATCTCGATTGAAGTAAAGGTTGCAGTGGTGGTACTTGGCAGTGGTGTTAGAGATCAGGCGCAGGTTATCACTCATAGCACAAGATGGAGGATGATAGAGTAACCAGGTTTATTGACTCTAGAGACGAACAGGTGCTGGAAGAGTGCACCAAGGCACAGTTACAGGCTATAGCGGATCATTTTGGAATAAAGCTGAAATCTGCCAGAGTTGGTGAAAGAAGACTAGAGATAATGGCTCAGCTCAAGGCTCGAGACGAAGCTTTGGGGGAGGAACGGCCCCAAACACCTGCCAGTGAGGGTGAACACCTGAGTATTGGTGGAAGCAGCAGGGGATCCAGCGGCAGCAGGCACAGCATTAAGCTGGAAATAATGAAGTTGCAGCTGGAAGCACAGCAGCGCAAAGAAGAGCGAGAAGCAGAAGCGCAGCTGAGGAGAGAAGAGGCACAACAGCGCAAAGAAGAGCGAGAGGCACAACAGCGCAAAGAAGAGCGAGAAGCACAACAGCGCAAAGAAGAGCAAGAGCGAGAAGCACAGATGAAGCGTGAGGAACGAGAAGCACAGATGCGAGAAGCACAGTGAGGAACGAGAAGCACAGCTGCGCCGGGAAGCACAGATGAGCGTGAGAGCGAGAAGCACAGATGAAGCGTGAGGAGCGAGAAGCACAGATGAAGCGTGAGGAACGAGAAGCACAGCTACGCCGGGAAGAGCAAGAGCGAGAAGCACAGCTACGCAGGGAAGAACGAGAGCAAGAAGTTAGGCTGAGACAAATGGAAATAGAAGCCAACCAGGAGGTGGAGCTGAAGCGAGCTGAACTGGGACTAGGTGCCCCTGCCCCGCCACAGGAAGACCGACGAGTGAGGGAACGAGACCTGCCGGTCTTTGTGCCTAGTGAAGCCAAAAGTTTCTTCGATCACTTTGAGAGAGTTGCTGCTATGAAGAGGTGGCCGAGGGCGGAGTGGGCGGAGTTGGTCCAAGGGAGGCTCACAGGTGAAGCTCGTGAAGCCTTCACTATGCTCGACTTCCAAGAATGCACTAACTACGATGCGGTAAAACGAGCTGTGCTCCGTTCCTTTTAGCTCACGCCAGAGTGTTACAGAAAGAGGTTTAGAGAATGTACCCGGTTGCTAGGAAAATCGTATGCGGAGACGGCGAGGGACATGGAAAGAAAGTTCCTTAAGTGGATGGACTCTGAAGAAGCGGGGTCGGCCGAAGAAATCAAGGAACTAATGGTCATGGAAAAGTTTATGTCCGTGCTCTCTCCTGAGATCAGGATGAGGATAAAGGAGGCGGACATAAAGGACCTGAGGGCCGCAGCCGACCGGGCCGACATGTTAGAAGAAACCCTACGCCCACGCCGAGAGGGACAGAACCGACCACCCGCATACGTCGGAAACGATAGGAATTATAGAAGGACGGATGGATGGAGGACAGGAACGAGTTCTCCCAAGTCCCATTTCTCAAGTTGGAACACCCGAGGATCAAAAGGTGCTGTAGCGCCGATAGAGGAGAACCAAGCTGAGAGCTCGGGAACTGTTACTGCAGGGAAAGAAACGACAAGTGAGGCGGGAAAGACACAGGGTGTGACGGTCTCTGGAGGCAGTGCTAAGGCGAGCGGTGGCGGATGGTCTCCGCCGAGGGGCCGCTGCTACAACTGCGGAATACCCGGACACGTCGCGCGGGAATGCAGACGCCCTAAGCAGCGGGGACACGTTGCTTTAGTGATGTTCGAGGACCAGAGGGCCGAGGGAGTGCGGGATGAACCCGTGCTGAATGGGGAGAAGAAAGTTCACCCATTCATGTGTCAAGGAACCGTAAGGATGGGGGTCGCAGACCCCATCCCAGTGAAGATGCTAAGAGACACCGGGGCTGACTTTACCCTGGTAAGTGAAACCCTGTTCCCCGAGGGTTACGAAAGTACCAGTGTGGGGGTGGCACGGGTGGCCACTGTGGGAGGCCCAGTGAGGATGCCCCTACACCAGGTAACTTTGGATTCCGATTATGGCTGCCAGACCCTAGTGGTGGGAGTCTGTACATCAATGCCCAAGATGGAGGCACAGGTCATCTTGGGGAATGACGCATGTGGAGGATACGTCCTCCCACATCTCGTGAAAGGCGAAGAGTGCATAGAACAATACAAGGAGACAGGTGGAGAGTTGAACGCCTGTGGGGACGAGAAGGGAATCGCACCGGTGGCGATCCCAGTTTGTACTGTGACACCGAGGCAACGCGAAGAACCAGGAGGTTGTGGATCTGATGGGGCTGAGGAGTCGACTGACAGCCTGGGAACAGATCACCTCTGCGTAGGACCCAGAGAACGAGTGGAGGGCGAGAGTAGCCCGAACGGTGAGTTGCAGGTGACACTCACCGGTTCTCCAGGGGTAAACCGCGCTCGTCTCGGAGAGTTACAGCAGGAGGAGTTCCCCGAATTGGTTAGTAAGGCCGAAGGAGGACGTGTGGGTCCTGAGAAGGCTTACTTTCCATTTATCTATATTATATATGCCATGCTATTCATGATGAAGGAACGATGGACACCAGGAGCGACCGTGAGAACGGTGAATAAATATGGCTAGGAAACTCCTGAAGAAGGCGCAACGTAAGATGTCGGAGTGGTGCGACAGGAGAGCTGCGCAGAGGGATTTTCAGGCCGGATCACAAGTAATAGTTGTGCTGCCAGGTAAAGGTAGAGTGACCAAGTCGCGGTTCAAGAGACCATACCGAGTGCTGCGACGGTTGGGTCCAGTGTCGTACGAGATTGGGAAGCCGGATGGACCCCGAAAGAAACAGGTGTGTCACGCAGACCGCCTAAGACCTTTCTTCACTGTGGAAGGAAGAGCCGACAAGCAGGACGGAACGATGTCCCGAGAAACCCAGCGGAAGACGGGTCTGAGTGTACCGAGGGACCGAGAACTCCCGGAGGAGGAAAGTAAGTGGTCCAGGGCGGACGGCACCAGTCTCACCCGCACTGAGAGTCTGACAAGGATCGAGGTCAAGCACATCAAGGGGAAGGACGACGTAGTAGCGGACGCCATATCCCGCATCCACTAACCAGACATGACTCTTATTTTAAGGGGAGGGGTATGTGACGGAGTTCCCCCCCTTATAATTCTCCCACGCCTGCAGTAAGAGTCATGTCTACTTTTCCCAAGCGTTCTCTACGTTGCAGGCTACAATTTGATATATGGGAGAGAGTGGAGTGTTCTCGGAGAGCCGAGAAATTTGTGAAATAGTAATGTTTTGGCCTGTGGTTTAGGCCCTTTAGGGAGCCAAGATGGCGCTTGCTTCCCTGATCTCCCGCCAAAACCGTGTGACGTCAGTGGCACCGGATTGGTCACCGACAGCAATGTGGCACCGGGAGCCAATGAAAACCTCCCGTGGCAAAAGTGACGTCACGAAGGAAAGGGGTCCGGCCAGCGTGCCGAGCTGGCGCCATCAGTCAGACACGACACGTCATAGAGGTCGGACGTGCGACGGATGGTCCTGTCAGTTGGACAGTTATTCCCGCTCCCGTGGATTTACGCGTCACCGGAAGTCCGCCAGTACTCTGAGAAGTCTTCCCTAGTTCATGTGTTGAACCAGAAGAGGGAATTGACGGTTATTTGAGCAACAAGTGCTCCAGTCAGGTACTGTGCCAGTAGCAGTGAAGCCGTGCAGTGACGTATGTGGCGTCTGTGGCAATTCACCAGTTCGTGACAGCGTAGTGGCAGACAGAGCCACTGGGTAGCAGAGGAAGAGAGGACTATTTTGGGAAACCGGACGACTGTAGCTGAGACGTAGGCGACAGCCGTTGCTGGGAGAAGACGACGGCCAGGAGACCGGCTCCAACCTTAAAGAAGTCAAGAAGGAGGACGGACCTGCAGTGAGGAGGCACGGAGACGACGCGCTAAATGGTGGGACGACGAGAGGCTCTGGTAGGACACGACGACGTGTAGTGTGGGGGCGTTCCCGACACGAGGACCAGGAGCTACATCTCGACTCTCATCGGAGGATAGGGTGAAGTAGGTGGTTCTAGTTCCCTCCCCATTCCCCTTTAGTTAGCTATGTTATTCGGCTATATTATCTAGCCTGAGGATTTTATATGTCGTGAGCAAGTCTCACCCATGTCACGGTAAAGCACCAGTGTGCTAGACAGTACTATCAAGAGTACTTGTAATATTCATGTTGATTAGTGGTGTGTACAGGCACCAGGAACCAGTGATAAATTTACTGTGTTGTGTATATCTTTCTATAGATTTTGATATGAACATATAGTGGTAAATTATATATAATATTATGCCAGTACTTGGAGGTTAGGCTATGTGCCCAGAAACTATTTATTTTCTATGTATTGATGATTGATTTATATACCATATATATGTCTATGTTCATTCAGTGAATAATCATTTGTGAGTCTAGTGAATTATTGCGTTATCGCCCACGAGAGAAAGTACTGAAAACTCCAGTGTTAATAGTTCATAATATATTGTTGAGTGAAGAACAATGTAAAGCCATTACAGTGAATCATTATAGCATTGATTGTAGAAAAGACTGTTTGAGCCTGAGTACAGTGTAACTGAGTAATTCGGTTTATTGTGCCAATATCGAGTGTGCGAGTTTCTAGTAATATTGGAGAATTTAAAGAAACAGCGCGCGTGAATCTAGAAAACAAGCAAATTTCGCGCGGAGAGGCCATTGCGATCAGCTGTTCTTGACACTTGATGAGGAAGGGAGATGTTGCCGCCTCGTGATCGCATACTAACCGTGGGAATTACCGGCCGCGTCAGGATCAGTTGATTTATTGATTATTGTTTGGCTTTGTGACATCTTTCATACATTTTAAGTAAAATACAAAACTATCTTTGTGTTTATATCATCCCCTCCATTGATCTTGTGGCTATATTATACTGGTAAGCATAGAGTGATAACAATAAGTACCTGCCTGATTCCTGATCTTTGAGTGTGACCTTGCCAAGGCTACCACTGAATACACCAGTCCACTGATGGTGTTACTGGCCACCTAAAAACACCAGTTGGCGACCTTGTGATTAACCGTAGAGCCCTATTGTTGGGGAGGGCACACGACAGTCGATGTGATCGAGTCATGTTCTCACTCTTTCTTAATAAGAGGCCGTTAAGATTGACTGGGAGACTCTCCTGGCGTGCAGTGGCGCCGTGAGGATCGAGGGAAGACCCGCAGGGCTACGGTGAGTTACCTTGAGCATAGCATTTGCTCACCCCAGATTAAGACAAGACTTAGAGTAAAGGAGTGAAAACCCCAACAATATATATATGACCGAAAAAGTAAGATTAATAATTCTAACACGAATTTTCTCAATCTTTCGTACTGTTGGAGGTAAATCAAAAATCAATTCTCCAAAATTCATTTTTATTTCTAGTCTGACGCGACACGGGCGCGTTTCGTAAAACTTATTACATTTTCAAAGACTTTAGTTCACAAATACACAACTATAGAACTTACGTATCTCCAATTTTATATCTACATTTGATTGTTGTCTTGCCTATATACTGGGTTTTTTGGAGCTTACAGTCCCCAAGTGGGCATTTGAAGGCATAGACGACGTTAGTCTCTTTTAAAGCGTTCTGTTTTGTGTCTGGAGAGTTTCTCATGAGAAGGCTGGCCGTTTTTCTGGTTTTATAGTAAATCGTCAGTTGTATCCTCTGATTTTTGTCTGTAGGGATAACGTTTCTATTAACAATATCTTTCAGGACCCTTTCCTCCGTTTTATGAGCTGTGGAAAAGAAGTTCCTGTAAAATAGTCTAATAGGGGGTATAGGTGTTGTGTTAGTTGTCTCTTCAGAGGTTGCATGGCTTTTCACTTTCCTTCTTATGATGTCTTCGATGAAACCATTGGAGAAGCCGTTATTGACTAGGACCTGCCTTACCCTACAGAGTTCTTCGTCGACTTGCTTCCATTCTGAGCTGTGGCTGAGAGCACGGTCGACATATGAGTTAACAACACTCCTCTTGTACCTGTCAGGGCAGTCGCTGTTGGCATTTAGGCACATTCCTATGTTTGTTTCCTTAGTGTAGACTGCAGTGTGGAAACCTCCGCCCTTTTCCATGACTGTTACATCTAGAAAGGGCAGCTTCCCATCCTTTTCCATCTCGTAAGTGAAACGCAGCACGGAACTCTGCTCAAATGCCTCCTTCAGCTCCTGCAGATGTCTGACATCAGGTACCTGTGTAAAAAATGTCATCAACATACCTGCAGTATATGGCCGGTTTCAAGTTCAAACAGCGATTCTACGTCCAACGAGGCTCTTATCCCTGTGGCCCGTGTTCCCCGCAGTAAGTCAACAAATTCCTTTGGAAACTTCAGCTTGAAGGCGCAAGGGACATAAGGAGTCAGGGACCTAATGACTCCTTATGTCCCTTGCGCCTTCAGCGGGAAGTCTCCAAAGGAATGGTATCTCCAAGGTATTGCAATGCTAATCCTGATCTTAAAAGCTTCCTAGTGGGCTGTAATAGAACCCATGGGAACCACACTTGAAACAAATATATCCAGTATTTGATATTCCAAGAGTGTAACTTGACAAAAGTATTAGTTCTCTGTAAATCAAGGGTCCCAAAATTTGGAATGACCTTCCCAATCACGTCAAAGACTGCCCTTCTCTTAACCAGTTTGAGAGAGCAGTTAAGTACTACCTAACCAGCACCATGTAACCTTCTATTATTTTTATTTATTTATTTAGTTATTTATATACAAGAAGGTACATTAGGGGTTAACATAGAAATTAGGTTGAATTTATATTTTTTTTAAAGCCACTAGCACGCATAGCATTCTGGGCAAGTCCATAAACTAAGAGATAATTTTAGATAATTAACAGTAAAATTGACAAAAAATGTTTACAGGTACTCTACAGCTTTACATTAACAGGTACATATAATTTTAAGTAAAATAATTACAGTAAAAATGACCAAAAAAAAATTACAGGTACATTGCAAGAAATTTTGATACAAAAGCAGATTAGAATAATACACAATGAAAAACAATACACAATAATGAACTAACATAACCTCTCCACTTACTTCAGGGATAATCATTGATAGGACCAAAGACCATTACCCATCATTTCTCCGAACCAACATTAATAAACCACCTCTAGATACAAGGAAGATAAGCTTTAGGTTGCACAATGAATCTTCTATAAGCAACTTTATAGCTGCTGCTGCTAATATAACACTGATGTGTCCTAACACTGATGTGTCTAGGAAGAATTGGCCTAACACTGATGTGTCCGAATTCAACTCTAACCTTAAAAATCTAATACTAGATAACAGACATAACAAAAACCATCTAATTATCGCAGGGGACTTTAATATTGACCTCTGCGAGCCTGAAAACTCTACTGCTGTCAGCTTCCTCAACTGTATGAATTCCTGCTTCTTCATACCCTTAATCACTAGACCTACTAGAATCACTGATAGTACTGCCACGGCTCTTGATCACATCTGGACCAACATAACCTCTCCATTTACTTCAGGTATAATCACCGATAGCACTACAGACCATTACCCCACATTCTCCTAACTAACATTAACAAACCACCTCTAGAGAAAAGGGAAATAAGCTTTAGGCTGCACAATGAAACTGCTATAGGCAATTTATAGCTGCTGCTGCTAATGTCAACTGTGAGTCCGAATTAGGTAACATAGAGGACATCAACCTAGCAGTGTAATCTTTTCTTCAAAAAACTCTCAGCCTTTATAACACCCACTGTCCTATGCTTACGAAACAAGTCACTACAAAAAAGGCTAAACAACCATTGGCTTACAAAGGTAATACATAAATCCATTAATAAAAAACATGACCTTGAGAAGAAGTGTAGGTTAGTAATCGTCTCCAGAGAATTTTCAAAGAATTACTCGTCATTGCTATCTAAAATAATTAGAAGAGCCAAAACTAAATACTACGAAGATAAATTTACCCAAACAAAGAGCAACATTAAGAAAACTTGGAGCACAATTTCACAAATATTGGGATCAAAGAAGAGTTTAAATAACAAACCAACACTCCTGTCAAATAATGATGGTCTGCTTACAGCCTCTGATACTGCTAATGAGTTCAATAGGTTCTTCTCTTCCATTGGGTCATCCCTTGCATATGGTATTCCATCTTCCAGTACTGATGTTCAGGACTATCTTACAGGTAACTATCCAGTCTCTGTACCTAACGCCTGCAAATTCCACAGATGTAAATGAGATAATCCTTTTCCTTAAAACCAAGTCTGGTGCCCTTGAGGAGATACCAACTTTAATTTACAAAAAAGCCTCCAGATCTTTAACCCCTGCTATTGCATTGCTCTTCAACAAGTCACTTGAACTCCAATCATTCCAGTTATTCTAAAAAAAGTGAGAGTAACCCCTGTCCACAAATGTGGTGATCTCACTGATGTTAACAACTACAGACCTATATCAATCCTGCCAAACTTGTCAAAATATTTGAAAAACTAATCTACAAGTAACTTTACTCTTATCTAGCCAAACACAATATACTTAGCTCATGTCAATATAGCTTGAGACCCAAAGAAGCACTAACAATGCACTTATTAGTTTGATCAACTTGATACATGCAGCTCTTGATAAAAATTAGTTCCCTGCTGGTTATTTGTGGACCTACGTAAGGCTTTTGACACTGTCAACCACCAAAACCTTCTTAAATTACATCATTATGGAGTCAGAGATCACTCCCTGCAATTCCTCAAATCTTACCTTACTGACAGGCTCCAGGATGTTTCTGTGAATAATTCAGTTTCTCCCACCCTACCCATCAACATTGGTGTTCCTCATGGCAGCATACTTGGCCCTCTCCTCTTTCTCATATACATTAATGACCTTCCAAATGCCTTCCAACATCTCAAACCAATTCTATTTGCTGACGACACAACCTTCATTTATTCCAGTCCTGACCCCCTTGCTCTTAATGGCACAGTGAATACTGAGCTAAATAAAGTCCATCTTTGGCTAATTGCCAACAAACTCATCCTCAACATTGACAAAACTTTCTATATCTTGTTGGCAATAAATCCTCAAATGAAATAAATCTCAGGATAAACAATACCCAAATTTGTAACAAAATTGATGGCAAATTCCTTGGCATTCTCATTGACCTCAAACTGAATTTCCAGGGACATATTCTAAATGTATAAAAAAAGTTTCAAAAACTGTTGGCATTCTTTCTAAGATCAGATATTATGTACCTCGCCCTGCCTTGGTGACGCTCTATTACTCCCTCATCTATCCTTATCTCAACTATGGCATTCGTGCTTGTGGCTCTACTACCCAAAATCATTTACGTCTTTTAATTACTCAACACAAAGCTGCTATTAGGACAATATCCAACTCTGGCCCCAGACATCACTTGGTACCCCTACTCAAATCTCTGAATATGTAAGACATAAGTGACTGCACATCACTTAATGTCTAACATATTCATGTGTATTATATATATATATAATATATGACAATGTCAGACCACGGAGGAAAAATGAAACAGGAAATTTCCTTAAGTACTTTCGTATATTAAATACATCTTCACCTTCTGAAGATGTATTTAATATACGAAAGTACTTAAGGAAATTTCCTGTTTCATTTTTCCTCCGTGGTCTGACATTGTCACATTCTTAATCACGTGTTTATTTTCGTGATATACACACATATATAATATATATTATATATATTATGTGTATTATATATATATATATATAATACACATGAGAGGATGTATATATATGTATATATATATATATATATATATATATATATATATATATATATATATATATATATATATATATATATATATATATATATATATATATATACTTATATATATATATATATATATATATATATATATTATATATATATATATATATATATATATAGTTATATATATATATATATATATATATATATATATATATATATATATATATATATATATATATATATATATATATATATATATATTTGCAATTGACGATCACAAAACACTGATCAATTTATGCGGAAAATCCACAGAGTAATATGAAATGAGGTGAACGTTCGGCTTGTTAAAGCCTTTGTCAACACCAGATTGACTGACCAGCCTGGTGTTGACAAAGGCTTTTACAAGCCGAAACGTTCACCTCATTTCATATTTCTCTGTGGATTTTCCGCATATATATATATATTAATATATATATATATATATATATATATATATATATATATATATATATATATATATATATATATATATATATATATATATATATATATTGTTGGGTTCTTAAAGTGTTATTCTCTCTCCTACTCTTACTCTGGGTGAGCAACAGATATCTCAAGGTCACTCACCGTAGCCCTGCGGGTCTTCACTCTAATCCTCTCGGCGCCACTGCACGCCAGGAGAGTATCCCAGTCAATCCCAACCGACCTTTGATTGAGAAGGAGTGGGAACACACTTCTTGTTCACTTAACTGTAGTGTGGCCCGCCCCAACAATAGGGCTTTACTATTAAACACAAGGTCGCCAACTGGTGTTTTCGGTGTCCAGTAACACCTCAGTGGACCGGTTGAATTAGTGGTAGCCTTGGCAAGGTCACACTCAAAAGATCAGGATCAGGCAGGTACTTACTTTTATCACTCTTTGCTTTCCAGTATAATATAGCCACAAGATCAATGGAGGGGATGATATAAACACAAAAGTAATTTTGTATTTTACTTAAAATTCATGAAAGATGTCACAAGGTCATATCAATAAATAAATCAGCTGATCCTGGCTGTAGCCGGTTGTTCCCACGAATATTATCCCCCTCTTGTCAATGTCACGACCAGCGCTTGTTTTCTAGAGTCACGCGCGCCGTTTCTTTAAGTTCTCCAATATTACTAGAAACTCGCACACTCGATGTTGGCAACAATAGCACGTATTACTTAGTTACACTGTACTCGGGCTCAAACAGTCGTTTCTACAATCAATGCGACAATGACTCACTGTAATGGTTTTACCTTGCCCTTCATTCAATGATATATTATGAAGTATTTAACACTGGAGTTTTCAGTACTTTCTCTCGTGGGTGATAACACAATAATTCACTGTACTCACAAATGATTAATCACTGCATGAACATAGACATATATAATGTATATAAATCAGACATCAATAAATGGTAAATAAATGGTTTCCGGGCACATAGCCTAACTTCCAAATACTGGCATAATATTATATATAATTTATCACTATATGTTCACATCAAAGTCTCTAGAAAGATATACAAAACACAGTAAATTTATCACTTGTTCCGGGTGCCTGTACACACCAATAATAAACATGAATATTATAAGTACTCTTGATAGTACTATTCTGCACACTGGTGCCTTACTGTGACATTGGTGAGACTTGCTCACGACATACAAAATCCTCAGGCTAGATAATATAGCTGAATAATATAGCTGACTAAAGGGGAATTTGGGAGGGAAACTAGAAACACCTACTTCAACCTATCCTCCGATGAGAGTTGAGTTGTAGCTCCTGGTCCTGGTGTCGGGAACGCCCCCACACAC
>NW_025558391.1:0-37842 GCF_020424385.1 Procambarus clarkii
TTTCGCTACTCTTTTCGCTACTTTCGCTACTTTTTAGCCCAAAATTTCGCTACTTTCGCTACTTTTTTCGCTACTTTTTAGCTTAAAATTTCGCTACTTTCGCTACTTTTTTCGCTACTTTTTAGCTTAAAATTTTGCTACTTTCGCTACTTTTTTCGCTACTTTTTAGCCCAAAATTTCGCTACTTTCGCTACTTTTTTCGCTCCTTTCGCTGCTTTTTCGCTACTTTCTGTACTTTTTAGCCCAAAATTTTGCTACTTTTTTCGCTACTTTTTAGCCCAAAATTTCGCTACTTTCGCTACTTTTTTCGCTACTTTCGCTACTTTTTTCGCTACTTTCGCTACTTTTTAGGCCAAAAACCGCGCAATTCTCGCAGCTGGCGGCCAAAACCGCGCAATTCTCGCCGCTAGCGGCAAAAATAGCTCGGTTTTTGGCCGCTAGCGGCGAAAATTGCGCGGTTTTTGGCCGGTAGCAGCGAAAATCGCGCGATTTTTGGCCGGTAGCGGCGAAAATCGCACGATTTTGGCCGCTAGCGGCGAAAATTGCGCGGTTTTTGACCGCTAGCGGCGAAAATCGCGCGGTTTTTGGCCGCTAGCGGCGAAAATCGCGCGGTTTTGGCCGGCAGCTGCGAGAATCGCGTGGTTTTTGGCCGCTAGCGGCGAAAATCGCCGATTTTTTGCCGCTAGCGGCAAAAATAGCCCGCTTTTTGGCCGCTAGCGGCGAAAATTGCGCGGTTTTTGGCCGGTAGCAGCGATAATCGCGCGATTTAAGCCGCTAACGGCCAAAAATAGCGCGATTTTCGCCGCTAGCGGCCAGAAACTATGCAATTTTTGCAGCTCGCGGGCAAAAATAGCGCGATTTTAACCGCTACCGGCCAAAAACCGCGCGAATTTCGCCGCTACCGGCCAAAAATAGCGCGATTTTCGCCGCTAGCGGACAAAAACGGTGCGATTTTCGCCGCTAGCGGCCAAAAATCGGGCGATTTTGCCGCTAACGGCCGAAAACCGCGTTATTTTCGACGCTAGCGGCCAGAAACCAAGCGATTTTTGCAGCTGGCGGCCAAAAATCGTGCAATTTTCGCCGCTAGCGGCCAAAAATCGTGCGAATTTCGCCGCTACCGGCCAAAAACCGTACGATTTTCGCAGCTGGCGGGCAAAAATCGCGCGATTTTCGCCGCTAGCGGTCAAAAATTGTGCGAATTTCGCCGCTAGCGGCCAAAAATCGTGCGAATTCTTCCGCTACCGGCCAAAACCACGCGATTTTCGCCGCTACCGGCCAAAAATCGCGCGATTTTCGCTGCTACCGGCTAAAAACCGCGCAATTTTCGCCGCTAGCGGCCAAAAAGCGGGCTATTTTTGCCGCTAGCGGCCAAAAATCGGCGATTTTCGCCGCTAGCGGCCAAAAACCGTGGGATTTTCGCAGCTGGCAGGCAAAAATCGCGATTTTCGCCGCTAGCGGCCAAAAATCGGGCGATTTTTGCCGCTAGCGGCCAAAAATCGTGCGAATTTCGACGCAGGCAGCCAAAAATCGTGCGAATTTCGCCACTACCGGCCAAAAACCGCGCAATTTTCGCCGCTAGCGGCAAAAATAGCCCGATTTTTGGCCGCTAGCGGCCAAAATCGCGAGATTTTCGCCGCTACCGGCCAAAAATCGCGCGATTTTCGCTTCTACCGGCCAAAAACCGCGCAATTTTCGCCGCTAGCGGCCAAAAAGCGGGCTATTTTTGCCGCTAGCGGCCAAAAATCGGCGATTTTTGCCGCTAGCGGCCAAAAATCGTGCGAATTTCGCCGCTAGCGGCCAAAAATCGTGCGAATTTCGCCGCTACCGGCCAAAAACCGCGCAATTTTCGCCGCTAGCGGCAAAAATAGCCCGATTTTTGGCCACTAGCGGCCAAAATCGCGGGATTTTCGCCGCTATCGGCCAAAAATCGTGCGATTTTCGCAGCTGGCGGGCAAAAATCGCGCGATTTTCGCCGCTAGCGGCCAAAAACCGCGCAATTTTTGACCGCTAGCGGCCAAAAACCGCGCAATTTTCGCCGCTAGCGGCCATAAATTTGGCGATTTTCGCCGCTAGCGGCCATAAATTTGGCGATTTTCGCTGCTAGCGGCCAAAAATCGTGCGAATTTCGCGGCTACCGGCCAAAAACCGTGCGATTTTCGCAGCTGGCGGTCAAAAATCCCGTGATTTTCGCCGCTAGCGGTCAAAAATTGTGCGAATTTCGCCGCTAGCGGCCAAAAATCGTGCGAATTCTTCCGCTACCGGCCAAAACCACGCGATTTTCGCCGCTACCAGCCAAAAATCGCGCGATTTTCGCTGCTACCGGCTAAAAACCGCGCAATTTTCGCCGCTAGCGGCCAAAAACCGGGCTATTTTTGCCGCTAGCGGCCAAAAATCGGCGATTTTCGCCGCTAGCGACCAAAAACCGCGGGATTTTCGCAGCTGGCGGCCAAAATCGCGCGATTTTCGCCGCTAGCGGCCAAAAAACCGCGCAATTTTCGCCGCTAGCGGCAAAAATAGCCCGATTTTTGGCCGGTAGCGGCCAAAAATCGACGATTTTCGCACCTAGCGGCCAAAAATCGTGCGAATTTCGCTGCTAGCGGCCAAAAATCGTGCGAATTTCGCTGCTAGCGGCCAAAAATCGTGCGAATTTCGCCGCTAGCGGCCAAAAATCGTGCGAATTTCGCCGCTACCGGCCAAAATCGCGCGATTTTCGCCGCTACCGGCCAAAAATCGCGCGATTTTCGCCGCTATCGGCCACAAACCGCGCAATTTTCGCCGCTAGCGGCCAAAAAGCGGGCTATTTTTGCCGCTAGCGGCCAAAAATCGGCGATTTTCGCCGCTAGCGGCCAAAAACCGTGGGATTTTCGCAGCTGGCGGGCAAAAATCGCGATTTTCGCCGCTAGCGGCCAAAAATCGGGCGATTTTTGCCGCTAGCGGCCAAAAATCGTGCGAATTTCGACGCAGGCAGCCAAAAATCGTGCGAATTTCGCCACTACCGGCCAAAAACCGCGCAATTTTCGCCGCTAGCGGCAAAAATAGCCCGATTTTTGGCCGCTAGCGGCCAAAATCGCGAGATTTTCGCCGCTACCGGCCAAAAATCGCGCGATTTTCGCTGCTACCGGCCAAAAACCGCGCAATTTTCGCCGCTAGCGGCCAAAAAGCGGGCTATTTTTGCCGCTAGCGGCCAAAAATCGGCGATTTTTGCCGCTAGCGGCCAAAAATCGTGCGAATTTCGCCGCTAGCGGCCAAAAATCGTGCGAATTTCGCCGCTACCGGCCAAAAACCGCGCAATTTTCGCCGCTAGCGGCAAAAATAGCCCGATTTTTGGCCACTAGCGGCCAAAATCGCGGGATTTTCGCCGCTATCGGCCAAAAATCGTGCGATTTTCGCAGCTGGCGGGCAAAAATCGCGCGATTTTCGCCGCTAGCGGCCAAAAACCGCGCAATTTTTGACCGCTAGCGGCCAAAAACCGCGCAATTTTCGCCGCTAGCGGCCATAAATTTGGCGATTTTCGCCGCTAGCGGCCATAAATTTGGCGATTTTCGCCGCTAGCGGCCAAAAATCGTGCGAATTTCGCGGCTACCGGCCAAAAACCGTGCGATTTTCGCAGCTGGCGGTCAAAAATCCCGTGATTTTCGCCGCTAGCGGTCAAAAATTGTGCGAATTTCGCCGCTAGCGGCCAAAAATCGTGCGAATTCTTCCGCTACCGGCCAAAACCACGCGATTTTCGCCGCTACCAGCCAAAAATCGCGCGATTTTCGCTGCTACCGGCTAAAAACCGCGCAATTTTCGCCGCTAGCGGCCAAAAACCGGGCTATTTTTGCCGCTAGCGGCCAAAAATCGGCGATTTTCGCCGCTAGCGACCAAAAACCGCGGGATTTTCGCAGCTGGCGGCCAAAATCGCGCGATTTTCGCCGCTAGCGGCCAAAAACCGCGCAATTTTCGCCGCTAGCGGCAAAAATAGCCCGATTTTTGGCCGGTAGCGGCCAAAAATCGACGATTTTCGCACCTAGCGGCCAAAAATCGTGCGAATTTCGCTGCTAGCGGCCAAAAATCGTGCGAATTTCGCTGCTAGCGGCCAAAAATCGTGCGAATTTCGCCGCTAGCGGCCAAAAATCGTGCGAATTTCGCCGCTACCGGCCAAAATCGCGCGATTTTCGCCGCTACCGGCCAAAAATCGCGCGATTTTCGCCGCTATCGGCCACAAACCGCGCAATTTTCGCCGCTAGCGGCCAAAAAGTGGGCTATTTTTGCGGCTAGCGGACAAAAATCGGCGGTTTTCGCCGCTAGCGGCCAAAAACCGCGCGATTTTCGCAGCTGGCGGCCAAAATCGCGCGATTTTCGCCGCTAGCGGCCAAAAACCGCGTGATTTTCGCCGCTAGCGGCCAAAAATCGTGCGAATTTCGCCGCTAGCGGCCAAAAACCGCGTGATTTTCGCCGCTAGCGGCCAAAAATCGTGCGAATTTCGCCGCTAGCGGCCAAAAATCGTGCGAATTTCGCCGCTACCGGCCAAAAACCGCGCAATTCTCGCCGCTAGCGGCAAAAATAGCCCGATTTTTGGCCGCTAGCAGCCAAAATCGCGCGATTTTCGCCGCTAGCGCCCAAAAATCGGGCTATTTTTGCCGCTAGCGGCCAAAAATCGACGATTTTCGCCATTAGCGGCCAAAAATCGTGCGAATTTTGCTGCTAGCGGCCAAAAATCGTGCGAATTTCGCCGCTAGCGGCCAAAAATCGCGCGAATTTCGCCGCTACCGGCCAAAAAGCGGGCTATTTTTGCCGCTAGCGGACAAAAATCGGCGATTTTCGCCGCTAGCGGCCTAAAACCGCACGATTTTCGCAGCTGGCGCCCAAAATCGCGCGATTTTCGCCGCTAGCGGCTAAAAACCGTGCGATTTTTGCCGCTATCGGCCAAAAAGCGGGCTCTTTTTGCCGCTAGCGGACAAAAATCGGCGATTTTCGCCGCTAGCGGCCAAAAAATGCGCGGGTTTCGCAGCTGGCAGCCAAAATCGCGCGATTTTCGCCGCTAGCGGCCAAAAATCGCGCGATTTTCGCCGCTAGCGGCCAAAAACCGCGCGATTTTGGGCGCCAGCTGCGAAAATCGCGCGGTTTTTGGCCGCTAGCGGCGAAAATCGCCGATTTTTGTCCGCTAGCGGCAAAAATTGCCCGCTTTTTGGCCGCTAGCGGCGAAAATTGCGCGGTTTTTGGCCGGTAGCGGCGAAATTCGCACGATTTTTGGCCGCTAGCGGCGAAATTCGCACGATTTTTGGCCGCTAGCAGCAAAATTCGCACGATTTTTGGCCGCTAATGGCGGAAATCGTCGATTTTTGGCCGCTAGCGGCAAAAATAGCCCGATTTTTGGGCGCTAGCGGCGAAAATCGCGCGATTTTGGCTGCTAGCGGCCAAAAATCGGGCTATTTTTGCCGCTAGCGGCGAAAATTGCGCGGTTTTTGGCCGCTAGCGGCGAAAATCGCGCGATTTTGGCCGCCAGCTGCGAAAATCCCACGGTTTTTGGTCGCTAGCGGCGAAAATCGCCGATTTTTGGCCGCTAGCGGCAAAAATAGCCCGCTTTTTGGCCGCTAGCGGCGAAAATTGCGCGGTTTTTAGCCGGTAGAAGCGAAAATCGCGCGATTTTTGGCTGGTAGCGGCGAAAATCGCGTGGTTTTGGCCGGTAGCGGAAGAATTCGCACGATTTTTGGCCGCTAGCGGCGAAATTCGCACAATTTTTGACCGCTAGCGTCGAAAATCACGGGATTTTTGACCGCCAGCTGCGAAAATCGCACGGTTTTTGGCCGGTAGCCGCGAAATTCACACGATTTTTGGCCGCTAGCGGCGAAAATCGCCAAATTTATGGCCGCTAGCGGCGAAAATTGCGCGGTTTTTGGCCGCTAGCGGTCAAAAATTGCGCGGTTTTTGGCCGCTAGCGGCAAAAATAGCCCGCTTTTTGGCCGCTAGCGGCGAAAATTGCGCGGTTTTTAGCCGGTAGCAGCGAAAATCGCGCGATTTTTGGCTGGTAGCGACGAAAATCGCGTGGTTTTGGCCTGTAGCGGAAGAATTCGCACGATTTTTGGCCGCTAGCGGCGAAATTCGCACAATTTTTGACCGCTAGCGGCGAAAATCACGGGATTTTTGACCGCCAGCTGCGAAAATCGCACGGTTTTTGGCCGGTAGCCGCGAAATTCGCACGATTTTTGGCCGCTAGCGGCGAAAATCGCCAAATTTATGGCCGCTAGCGGCGAAAATTGCGCGGTTTTTGGCCGCTAGCGGTCAAAAATTGCGCGGTTTTTGGCCGCTAGCGGCGAAAATCGCGCGATTTTTGCCCGCCAGCTGCGAAAATCGCACGATTTTTGGCCGATAGCGGCGAAAATCCCGCGATTTTGGCCGCTAGTGGCCAAAAATCGGGCTATTTTTGCCGCTAGCGGAAAAAAAAAAAAAAAAAAAAAAAAAAAAAAAAAAAAAAATCGGCGATTTTCGCCGCTAGCGGCCAAAAACCGCGCGATTTTCGCAGCTGGCGGCCAAAATCGCGCGATTTTCGCCACTAGCGGCTAAAAACCGTGCGATTTTTGCCGCTATCGGCCAAAAAGCGGGCTCTTTTTGCCGCTAGCGGACAAAAATCGGCGATTTTCGCCGCTATCGGCCAAAAATCGTGCGAATTTCGCCGCTAGAGGCCAAAAAATGCGCGGGTTTCGCAGCTGGCAGCCAAAATCGCGCGATTTTCGCCGCTAGCGGCCAAAAATCGCGGGATTTTCGCCGCTAGAGGCCAAAAACCATGCGATTTTCGCAGCTGGCGGGCAAAAATCGCGTGATTTTCGCCGCTACCGGCAAAAAACCGTGTGATTTTCGCCGCTAGCGGAAAAATACCGTGCGATTTTCACAGCTGGCGGGCAAAAATCGCGCGATTTAAGCCGCTACCAGCCAAAAATCGCGCGATTTAAGCCGCTAACGGCCAAAAATAGCGCGATTTTCGCCGCTAGCGGCCAGAAACTATGCAATTTTTGCAGCTCGCGGGCAAAAATAGCGCGATTTTAACCGCTACCGGCCAAAAACCGCGCGATTTTCGCCGCTAGCGGCCAAAAACCATGCCATTTTCGCAGCTGGCGGGCAAAAATCGCGATTTTCGCCGCTACCGGCCAAAAATAGCGCGATTTTCGCCGCTAGCGGACAAAAACGGTGCGATTTTCGCCGCTAGCGGCCAAAAATCGGGCGATTTTGCCGCTAACGGCCGAAAACCGCGTTATTTTCGACGCTAGCGGCCAGAAACCATGCGATTTTTGCAGCTGGCGGCCAAAAATCGTGCAATTTTCGCCGGTAGCGGCCAAAAATCGTGCGAATTTCGCCGCTACCGGCCAAAAACCTTACGATTTTCGCAGCTGGCGGGCAAAAATCGCGCTATTTTCGCCGCTAGCGGTCAAAAATTGTGCGAATTTCGCCGCTAGCGGCCAAAAATCGTGCGAATTCTTCCGCTACCGGCCAAAACCACGCGATTTTCGCCGCTACCGGCCAAAAATCGCGCGATTTTCGCTGCTACCGGCTAAAAACCGCGCAATTTTCGCCGCTAGCGGCCAAAAAGCGGGCTATTTTTGCCGCTAGCGGCCAAAAATCGGCGATTTTCGCCGCTAGCGGCCAAAAACCGTGGGATTTTCGCAGCTGGCGGGCAAAAATCGCGATTTTCGCCGCTAGCGGCCAAAAATCGGGCGATTTTTGCCGCTAGCGGCCAAAAATCGTGCGAATTTCGACGCAGGCAGCCAAAAATCGTGCGAATTTCGCCACTACCGGCCAAAAACCGCGCAATTTTCGCCGCTAGCGGCAAAAATAGCCCGATTTTTGGCCGCTAGCGGCCAAAATCGCGAGATTTTCGCCGCTACCGGCCAAAAATCGCGCAATTTTCGCTGCTACCGGCCAAAAACCGCGCAATTTTCGCCGCTAGCGGCCAAAAAGCGGGCTATTTTTGCCGCTAGCGGCCAAAAATCGGCGATTTTTGCCGCTAGCGGCCAAAAATCGTGCGAATTTCGCCGCTAGCGGCCAAAAATCGTGCGAATTTCGCCGCTACCGGCCAAAAACCGCGCAATTTTCGCCGCTAGCGGCAAAAATAGCCCGATTTTTGGCCACTAGCGGCCAAAATCGCGGGATTTTCGCCGCTATCGGCCAAAAATCGTGCGATTTTCGCAGCTGGCGGGCAAAAATCGCGCGATTTTCGCCGCTAGCGGCCAAAAACCGCGCAATTTTTGACCGCTAGCGGCCAAAAACCGCGCAATTTTCGCCGCTAGCGGCCATAAATTTGGCGATTTTCGCCGCTGGCGGCCAAAAATCGTGCGAATTTCGCGGCTACCGGCCAAAAACCGTGCGATTTTCGCAGCTGGCGGTCAAAAATCCCGTGATTTTCGCCGCTAGCGGTCAAAAATTGTGCGAATTTCGCCGCTAGCGGCCAAAAATCGTGCGAATTCTTCCGCTACCGGCCAAAACCACGCGATTTTCGCCGCTACCAGCCAAAAATCGCGCGATTTTCGCTGCTATCGGCTAAAAACCGCGCAATTTTCGCCGCTAGCGGCCAAAAACCGGGCTATTTTTGCCGCTAGCGGCCAAAAATCGGCGATTTTCGCCGCTAGCGACCAAAAACCGCGGGATTTTCGCAGCTGACGGCCAAAATCGCGCGATTTTCGCCGCTAGCGGCCAAAAACCGCGCAATTTTCGCCGCTAGCGGCAAAAATAGCCCGATTTTGGCCGGTAGCGGCCAAAAATCGACGATTTTCGCACCTAGCGGCCAAAAATCGTGCGAATTTCGCTGCTAGCGGCCAAAAATCGTGCGAATTTCGCCGCTAGCGGCCAAAAACCGCGTGATTTTCGCCGCTAGCGGCCAAAAATCGTGCGAATTTCGCCGCTAGCGGCCAAAAATCGTGCGAATTTCGCCGCTACCGGCCAAAAACCGCGCAATTCTCGCCGCTAGCGGCAAAAATAGCCCGATTTTTGGCCGCTAGCAGCCAAAATCGCGCGATTTTCGCCGCTAGCGCCCAAAAATCGGGCTATTTTTGCCGCTAGCGGCCAAAAATCGACGATTTTCGCGATTTTCGCCATTAGCGGCCAAAAATCGTGCGAATTTTGCTGCTAGCGGCCAAAAATCGCGCGAATTTCGCCGCTAGCGGCCAAAAATCGTGCGAATTTCGCCGCTACCGGCCAAAAACCGCGCAATTTTCGCCGCTAGCGGCCAAAAAGCGGGCTATTTTTGCCGCTAGCGGACAAAAATCGGCGGTTTTCGCCGCTAGCGGCCAAAAACCGCGCGATTTTCGCAGCTGGCGGCAAAAATCGCGCGATTTTCGCCGCTAGCGGCCAAAAACCGCGTGATTTTCGCCGCTAGCGGCCAAAAATCGTGCGAATTTCGCCGCTAGCGGCCAAAAATCGTGCGAATTTCGCCGCTACCGGCCAAAAACCGCGCAATTTTCGCCGCTAGCGGCAAAAATAGCCCGATTTTTGGCCGCTAGCAGCCAAAATCGCGCGATTTTCGCCGCTAGCGCCCAAAAATTTTGCTATTTTTGCCGCTAGCGGCCAAAAATCGACGATTTTCGCCATTAGCGGCCAAAAATCGTGCGAATTTTGCTGCTAGCGGCCAAAAATCGTGCGAATTTCGCCGCTATCGGCCACAAACCGCGCAATTTTCGCCGCTAGCGGCCAAAAAGCGGGCTATTTTTGCCGCTAGCGGACAAAAATCGGCGATTTTCGCCGCTAGCGGCCAAAAACCGCGCGATTTTCGCAGCTGGCGCCCAAAATCGCGCGATTTTCGCCGCTAGCGGCTAAAAACCGTGCGATTTTTGCCTCTATCGGCCAAAAAGCGGGCTCTTTTTGCCGCTAGCCTACAAAAATCGGCGATTTTCGCCGCTAGCGGCCAAAAAATGCGCGGGTTTCGCAGCTGGCAGCCAAAATCGCGCGATTTTCGCCGCTAGCGGCCAAAAACCGCGCGATTTTCGCAGCTGGCGGCCAAAATCGCGCGATTTTCGCCGCTAGCGGCCAAAAACCGCGTGATTTTCGCCGCTAGCGGCCAAAAATCGTGCGAATTTCGCCGCTAGCGGCCAAAAATCGTGCGAATTTCGCCGCTACCGGCCAAAAACCGCGCAATTTTCGCCGCTAGCGGCAAAAATAGCCCGATTTTTGGCCGCTAGCAGCCAAAATCGCGCGATTTTCGCCGCTAGCGCCCAAAAATCGGGCTATTTTTGCCGCTAGCGGCCAAAAATCGACGATTTCCGCCATTAGCGGCCAAAAATCGTGCGAATTTTGCTGCTAGCGGCCAAAAATCGTGCGAATTTCGCCGCTAGCGGCCAAAAATCGTGCGAATTTCGCCGCTACCGGCCAAAAACCGCGCAATTTTCGCCGCTAGCGGCCAAAAAGCGGGCTATTTTTGCCGCTAGCGGACAAAAATCGGCGATTTTCGCCGCTAGCGGCCAAAAACCGCGCGATTTTCGCAGCTGGCGCCCAAAATCGCGCGATTTTCGCCGCTAGCGGCTAAAAACCGTGCGATTTTTGCCGCTATCGGCCAAAAAGCGGGCTCTTTTTGCCGCTAGCGGACAAAAATCGGCGATTTTCGCCGCTAGCGGCCAAAAAATGCGCGGGTTTCGCAGCTGGCAGCCAAAATCGCGCGATTTTCGCCGCTAGCGGCCAAAAATCGCGCGGTTTTTGGCCGCTAGCGGCGAAAATCGCGCGATTTTTGGCCGCTAGCGGCGAAAATCGCGCGATTTTGGCTGCCAGCTGCGAAACCCGCGCATTTTTTGGCCGCTAACGGCGAAAATCGCCGATTTTTGTCCGCTAGCGGCAAAAAGAGCCCGCTTTTTGGCCGCTAGCGGCGAAAATTGCGCGGTTTTTGGCCGGTAGCGGTGAAATTCGCACGATTTTTGGCCGCTAGCGGCGAAATTCGCACGATTTTTGGCCGCTAGCAGCAAAATTCGCACGATTTTTGGCCGCTAATGGCGAAAATCGTCGATTTTTGGCCGCTAGCGGCAAAAATAGCCCGATTTTTGGGCGCTAGCGGCGAAAATCGCGCGATTTTGGCTGCTAGCGGCCAAAAATCGGGCTATTTTTGCCGCTAGCGGCGAAAATTGCGCGGTTTTTGGCCGGTAGCGGCGAAATTCGCACGATTTTTGGCCGCTAGCGGCGAAATTCGCACGATTTTTGGCCGCTAGCGGCGAAAATCACGCGGTTTTTGGCCGCTAGCGGCGAAAATCGCGCGATTTTGGCCGCCAGCTGCGAAAATCGCGCGGTTTTTGGCCGCTAGCGGCGAAAACCGCCGATTTTTGTCCGCTAGCCGCAAAAATAGCCCGCTTTTTGGCCGCTAGCGGCGAAAATTGCGCGGTTTGTGGCCGATAGCGGCGAAAATCGCGCGATTTTTGGCCGGTAGCGGCGAAAATCGCGCGATTTTGGCCGGTAGCGGCGAAATTCGCACGATTTTTGGCCGCTAGCGGCGAAATTCGCACGATTTTTGGCCGCTAGCAGCGAAATTCGCACGATTTTTGGCCGCTAGGTGCGAAAATCGTCGATTTTTGGCCGCTACCGGCCAAAAATCGGGCTATTTTTGCCGCTAGCGGCGAAAATTGCGCGGTTTTTGGCCGCTAGCGGCGAAAATCGCGCGATTTTGGCCGCCAGCTGCGAAAATACCACGCTTTTTGGCCGCTAGCGGCGAAAATCGCCGCGTTTTGGCCGCGAGCGGCAAAAATAGCCCGCTTTTTGGCCGCTAGCGGCGAAAATTGCGCGGTTTTTAGCCCGTAGCAGCGAAAATCGCGCAATTTTTGGCCGGTAGCGGCGAAAATCGCGTGGTTTTGGCCGGTAGCGGAAGAATTCGCACGATTTTTGGCCGCTAGCGGCGAAATTCGCACAATTTTTGACCGCTAGCGGCGAAAATCACGGGATTTTTGACCGCCAGCTGCGAAAATCGCACGGTTTTTGGCCGGTAGCCGCGAAATTCGCACGATTTTTGGCCGCTAGCGGCGAAAATCGCCAAATTTATGGCCGCTAGCGGCGAAAATTGCGCGGTTTTTGGCCGCTAGCGGTCAGCGGCGAAAATTGCGCGGTTTTTGGCCGCTAGCGGCGAAAATCGCGCGATTTTTGCCCGCCAGCTGCGAAAATCGCACGATTTTTGGCCGATAGCGGCGAAAATCCCGCGATTTTGGCCGCTAGTGGCCAAAAATCGGGCTATTTTTGCCGCTAGCGGCGAAAATTGCGCGGTTTTTGGCCGGTAGCGGCGAAATTCGCACGATTTTTGGCCGCTAGCGGCGAAATTCGCACGATTTTTGGCCGCTAGCGGCAAAAATCGCCGATTTTTGGCCGCTAGCGGCAAAAATAGCCCGCTTTTTGGCCGCTAGCGGCGAAAATTGCGCGGTTTTTGGCCGGTAGCAGCGAAAATCGCGCGATTTTTGGCCGGTAGCGGCGAAAATCTCGCGATTTTGGCCGCTAGCGGCCAAAAATCGGGCTATTTTTGCCGCTAGCGGCGAAAATTGCGCGGTTTTTGGCCGGTAGTGGCGAAATTCGCACGATTTTTGGCTGCCTGCGTCGAAATTCGCACGATTTTTGGCCGCTAGCGGCAAAAATCGCCCGATTTTTGGCCGCTAGCGGCGAAAATCGCGATTTTTGGCCGCCAGCTGCGAAAATCCCACGGTTTTCGGCCGCTAGCGGCGAAAATCGCCGATTTTTGGCCGCTAGCGGCAAAAATAGCCCGCTTTTTGGCCGCTAGCGGCGAAAATTGCGCGGTTTTTAGCTGGTAGCAGCGAAAATCGCGCGATTTTTGGCCGGTAGCGGCGAAAATCGCGTGGTTTTGGCCGGTAGCGGAAGAATTCGCACGATTTTTGGCCGCTAGCGGCGAAATTCGCACAATTTTTGACCGCTAGCGGCGAAAATCGCGCGATTTTTGCCCGCCAGCTGCGAAAATCGCACGGTTTTTGGCCGGTAGCGGCGAAATTCGCACGATTTTTGGCCGCTAGCGGCGAAAATTGCACGATTTTTGGCCGCTAGCGGCGAAAATTGCGCGGTTTTTGGCCGCTAGCGGCGAAAATCGCGCGGTTTTTGGCCGCTAGCGGCGAAAATCGCGCGGTTTTTGGCCGCTAGCGGCGAAAATCGCGCGATTTTGGCCGCCAGCTGCGAGAATCGCGCGGTTTTTGGCCCCTAGCGGCGAAAATCGCACGATTTTTGGCCGCTAGCAGCGAAATTCGCACGATTTTTGGCCGCTAGGTGCGAAAATCGTCGATTTTTGGCCGCTACCGGCCAAAAATCGGGCTATTTTTGCCGCTAGCGGCGAAAATTGCGCGGTTTTTGGCCGCTTGCGGCGAAAATCGCGCAATTTTGGCCGCCAGCTGCGAAAATCCCACGGTTTTTGGTCGCTAGCGGCGAAAATCGCCGATTTTTGGCCGCTAGCGGCAAAAATAGCCCGCTTTTTGGCCGCTAGCGGCGAAAATTGCGCGGTTTTTAGCCGGTAGCAGCGAAAATCGCGCGATTTTTGGCTGGTAGCGGCGAAAATCGCGTGGTTTTGGCCGGTAGCGGAAGAATTCGCACGATTTTTGGCCGCTAGCGGCGAAATTCGCACAATTTTTGACCGCTAGCGGCGAAAATCACGGGATTTTTGACCGCCAGCTGCGAAAATCGCACGGTTTTTGGCCGGTAGCCGCGAAATTCGCACGATTTTTGGCCGCTAGCGGCGAAAATCGCCAAATTTATGGCCGCTAGCGGCGAAAATTGCGCGGTTTTTGGCCGCTAGCGGTCAAAAATTGCGCGGTTTTTGGCCGCTAGCGGCGAAAATCGCGCGATTTTTGGCCGGTAGCGGCGAAAATCGCACGATTTTTGGCCGATAGCGGCGAAAATCCCGCGATTTTGGCCGCTAGTGGCCGAAAATCGGGCTATTTTTGCCGCTAGCGGCGAAAATCGCGCGGTTTTTGGCCGGTAGCGGCGAAATTCGCACGATTTTTGGCCGCTAGCGGCGAAATTCGCACGATTTTTGGCCGCTAGTGGCGAAATTCGCACGATTTTTCGCCGCTAGCGGCAAAAATAGCCCGATTTTTGGCCGTTAGCGGCGAAAATTGCGCGGTTTTTGGCCGGTAGCAGCGAAAATCGCGCGATTTTTGGCCGGTAGCGGCGAAAATCTCGCGATTTTGGCCGCTAGCGGCCAAAAATCGGGCTATTTTTGCCGCTAGCGGCGAAAATCGCGCGGTTTTTGGCCGGTAGCGGCGAAATTCGCACGATTTTTGGCCGCCAGCGGCGAAATTCGCACGATTTTTGGCCGCTAGCGGCGAAAATCGCGCGATTTTTGGCCGCTAGCGGCGAAAATCGCACGATTTTTGGCCGCTAGCGGCGAAAATCGCACGATTTTTGGCCGCTAGCGGCGAAAATTGCCCGTTTTTGGCCGCTAGCGGCGAAAATTGCCGATTTTTGGCCGCTAGCGGCAAAAATAGCCCGCTTTTTGGCCGCTAGCGGCGAAAATTGCGCGGTTTTTGGCCGGTAGCGGCGAAATTCGCACGATTTTTGGCCGGTAGCGGCGAAAATCGCGCGATTTTGGCCGGTAGCGGCGAAATTCGCACGATTTTTGGCCGCTAGCAGCGAAACTCGCACGATTTTTGGCCGCTACGGGCGAAAATCGTCGATTTTTGGCCGCTAGGGGCGAAAATCGTCGATTTTTGGCCGCTAGCGGCGAAAATCCCACGGTTTTTGGCCGCTAGCGGCGAAAATCGCCGATTTTTGGCCGCTAGCGGCAAAAATAGCCCGCTTTTTGGCCGCTAGCGGCGAAAATTGCGCGGTTTTTAGCCGGTAGCAGCGAAAATCGCGCGATTTTTGGCCGGTAGCGGCGAAAATCGCGTGGTTTTGGCCGGTAGCGGAAGAATTCGCACGATTTTTGGCCGCTAGCGGCGAAATTCGCACAATTTTTGACCGCTAGCGGCGAAAATCGCGCGATTTTTGCCCGCCAGCTGCGAAAATCGCACGGTTTTTGGCCGGTAGCGGCGAAATTCGCACGATTTTTGGCCGCTAGCGGCGAAAATTGCGTTGTTTTTGGCCGCTAGCGGCGAAAATCGCCGATTTTGTCCGCTAGCCGCAAAAATAGCCCGCTTTTTGGCCGCTAGAGGCGAAAATTGCGCGGTTTTTGGCCGATAGCGGCGAAAATTGCGCGATTTTTGGCCGGTAGCGGCGAAAATCGCGCGATTTTGGCCGGTAGCGGCGAAATTCGCACGATTTTTGGCCGCCAGCGGCGAAATTCGCACGATTTTTGGCCGCTAGCAGCGAAACTCGCACGATTTTTGGCCGCTAGGGGCGAAAATCGTCGATTTTTGGCCGCTAGGGGCGAAAATCGTCGATTTTTGGCCGCTAGCGGCGAAAATCCCACGGTTTTTGGCCGCTAGCGGCGAAAATCGCCGATTTTTGGCCGCTAGCGGCAAAAATAGCCCGCTTTTTGGCCGCTAGCGGCGAAAATTGCGCGGTTTTTAGCCGGTAGCAGCGAAAATCGCGCGATTTTTGGCCGGTAGCGGCGAAAATCGCGTGGTTTTGGCCGGTAGCGGAAGAATTCGCACGATTTTTGGCCGCTAGCGGCGAAATTCGCACAATTTTTGACCGCTAGCGGCGAAAATCACGGGATTTTTGACCGCCAGCTGCGAAAATCGCACGGTTTTTGGCCGGTAGCCGCGAAATTCGCACGATTTTTGGCCGCTAGCGGCGAAAATCGCCAAATTTATGGCCGCTAGCGGCGAAAATTGCGCGGTTTTTGGCCGCTAGCGGTCAAAAATTGCGCGGTTTTTGGCCGCTAGCGGCGAAAATCGCGCGATTTTTGCCCGCCAGCTGCGAAAATCGCACGATTTTTGGCGGATAGCGGCGAAAATCCCGCGATTTTGGCCGCTTGTGGCCAAAAATCGGGCTATTTTTGCCGCTAGCGGCGAAAATTCGCACGATTTTTGGCCGCTAGCGGCAAAAATCGCCGATTTTTGGCCGCTAGCGGCAAAAATAGCCCGCTTTTTGGCCGCTAGCGGCGAAAATTGCGCGGTTTTTGGCCGGTAGCAGCGAAAATCGCGCGATTTTTGGCCGGTAGCGGCGAAAATCGCGCGATTTTGGCCGCTAGCGGCAAAAATCGGGCTATTTTTGCCGCTAGCGGCGAAAATTGCGCGGTTTTTGGCCGGTAGTGGCGAAATTCGCACGATTTTTGGCCGCTAGCGTCGAAATTCGCACGATTTTTGGCCGCTAGCGGCAAAAATCGCCCGATTTTTGGCCGCTAGCGGCGAAAATCGCGATTTTTGCCCGCCAGCTGCGAAAATCCCACGGTTTTCGGCCGCTAGCGGCGAAAATCGCCGATTTTTGGCCGCTAGCGGCAAAAATAGCCCGCTTTTTGGCCGCTAGCGGCGAAAATTGCGCGGTTTTTAGCTGGTAGCAGCGAAAATCGCGCGATTTTTGGCCGGTAGCGGCGAAAATCGCGTGGTTTTGGCCGGTAGCGGAAGAATTCGCACGATTTTTGGCCGCTAGCGGCGAAATTCGCACAATTTTTGACCGCTAGCGGCGAAAATCGCGCGATTTTTGCCCGCCAGCTGCGAAAATCGCACGGTTTTTGGCCGGTAGCCGCGAAATTCGCACGATTTTTGGCCGCTAGCGGCGAAAATTGCACGATTTTTGGCCGCTAGCGGCGAAAATTGCGCGGTTTTTGGCCGCTAGCGGCGAAAATCGCGCGGTTTTTGGCCGCTAGCGGCGAAAATCGCGCGGTTTTTGGCCGCTAGCGGCGAAAATCGCGCGATTTTGGCCGCTAGCGGCGAGAATCGCGCGGTTTTTGGCCCCTAGCGGCGAAAATCGCCGATTTTTGGCCGCTAGCGGCAAAAATAGCCCGCTTTTTGGCCGCTAGCGGCGAAAATTGCGCGGTTTTTAGCCGGTAGCAGCGAAAATCGCGCGATTTTTGGCCGGTAGCGGCGAAAATCGCGTGATTTTTGGCCGGTAGCGGCGAAATTCGCACGATTTTTGGCCGCTAGCGGCGAAATTCGCACAATTTTTGACCGCTAGCGGCGAAAATCACGGGATTTTTGACCGCCAGCTGCGAAAATCGCACGGTTTTTGGCCGGTAGCCGCGAAATTCGCACGATTTTTGGCCGCTAGCGGCGAAAATCGCCAAATTTATGGCCGCTAGCGGCGAAAATTGCGCGGTTTTTGGCCGCTAGCGGTCAAAAATTGCGCGGTTTTTGGCCGCTAGCGGCGAAAATCGCGCGATTTTTGCCCGCTAGCGGCGAAAATCGCACGATTTTTGGCCGATAGCGGCGAAAATCCCGCGATTTTGGCCGCTAGTGGCCAAAAATCGGGCTATTTTTGCCGCTAGCGGCGAAAATCGCACGATTTTTGGCCGCTAGCGGCAAAAATCGCCGATTTTTGGCCGCTAGCGGCAAAAATAGCCCGCTTTTTGGCCGCTAGCGGCGAAAATTGCGCGGTTTTTGGCCGGTAGCAGCGAAAATCGCGCGATTTTTGGCCGGTTGCGGCGAAAATCTCGCGATTTTGGCCGCTAGCGGCCAAAAATCGGGCTATTTTTGCCGCTAGCGGCGAAAATTGCGCGGTTTTTGGCCGGTAGTGGCGAAATTCGCACGATTTTTGGCTGCCTGCGTCGAAATTCGCACGATTTTTGGCCGCTAGCGGCAAAAATCGCCCGATTTTTGGCCGCTAGCGGCGAAAATCGCGATTTTTGCCCGCCAGCTGCGAAAATCCCACGGTTTTTGGCCGCTAGCGGCGAAAATCGCCGATTTTTGGCCGCTAGCGGCAAAAATAGCCCGCTTTTTGGCCGCTAGCGGCGAAAATTGCGCGGTTTTTGGCCGCTAGCGGCGAAAATTGCGCGGTTTTTAGCCGGTAGCAGCGAAAATCGCGCGATTTTTGGCCGGTAGCGGCGAAAATCGCGTGGTTTTGGCCGGTAGCGGAAGAATTCGCACGATTTTTGGCCGCTAGCGGCGAAATTCGCACAATTTTTGACCGCTAGCGGCGAAAATCGCGCGATTTTTGCCCGCCAGCTGCGAAAATCGTACGGTTTTTGGCCGGTAGCGGCGAAATTCGCACGATTTTTGGCCGCTAGTGGCGAAAATTGCACGATTTTTGGCCGCCAGCTGCAAAAATCGCATGGTTTCTGGCCGCTAGCGTCGAAAATAACGCGGTTTTCGGCCGTTAGCGGCGAAAAAATCGCCCGATTTTTGGCCGCTAGCGGCGAAAATCGCACCGTTTTTGGCCGCTAGCGGCGAAAATCGCGCTATTTTTGGCCGGTAGCGGCGAAAATCGCGATTTTTGCCCGCCAGCTGCGAAAATCGCATGGTTTTTGGCCGCTAGCGGCGGAAATCGCGCGGTTTTTGGCCGGTAGCGGTTAAAATCGCGCTATTTTTGCCCGCGAGCTGCAAAAATTGCATAGTTTTGGCCGCTAGCTGCGAAAATCGCGCTATTTTTGGCCGTTAGCGGCGAAAATCGCGCGATTTTTGGCCGGTAGCGGCGAAAATCGGGCGATTTTTGCCCGCCAGCTGTGAAAATCGCACGGTTTTTTTCCGCTAGCGGCGAAAATCGCGCGGTTTTTTGCCGGTAGCGGCGAAAATCACGCGATTTTTGCCCGCCAGCTGCGAAAATCGCATGGTTTTTGGCCTCTAGCGGCGAAAATCGCGCGATTTTTGGCCGCTAGCGGCGAAAATCGCGCGATTTTTGGCTGCCAGCTGCGAAACCCGCGCATTTTTTGGCCTCTAGCGGCGAAATTCGCACGATTTTTAGCCGATAGCGGCGAAAATCGCCGATTTTTGTCCGCTAGCGGCAAAAAGAGCCCGCTTTTTGGCCGATAGCGGCAAAAATCGCACGGTTTTTAGCCACTAGTGGCGAAAATCGCGCGATTTTGGCCGCCAGCTGCGAAAATCGCGCGGTTTTTGGCCGCTAGCGGCGAAAATCGCCGATTTTTGTCCGCTAGCGGCAAAAATAGCCCGCTTTTTGGCCGCTAGCGGCGAAAATTGCGCGGTTTTTGGCCGGTAGCGGCGAAATTCGCACGATTTTTGGCCGCTAGCGGCGAAAATCGTCGATTTTTGGCCGCTAGCGGCAAAAATAGCCCGATTTTTGGGCGCTAGCGGCGAAAATCGCGCGATTTTGGCCGCTAGCGGCAAAAATCGGGCTATTTTTGCCGCTAGCGGCGAAAATTGCGCGGTTTTTGGCCGGTAGCGGCGAAATTCGCACGATTTTTGGCCGCTAGCGGCGAAATTCGCGCGATTTTTGGCCGCTAGCGGCGAAAATCGCGCGGATTTTGGCCGCTAGCGGCGAAAATCGCGCGATTTTTGGCCGCCAGCTGCGAAAATCGCGCGGTTTTTGGCCGCTAGCGGCGAAAACCGCGCGATTTTTGGCCGCTAGCCGCAAAAATAACCCGATTTTTGGCCGCTAGCGGCGAAAATTGCGCGGTTTGTGGCCGATAGCGGCGAAAATCGCGCGATTTTTGGCCGGTAGCGGCGAAAATCGCGCGATTTTGGCCGGTAGCGGCGAAATTCGCACGATTTTTGGCCGCTAGCGGCGAAAATCGCGCGATTTTTGCCCGCCAGCTGCGAAAATCGCACGGTTTTTGGCCGGTAGCCGCGAAATTCGCACGATTTTTGGCCGCTAGCGGCGAAAATTGCACGATTTTTGGCCGCTAGCGGCGAAAATTGCGCGGTTTTTGGCCGCTAGCGGCGAAAATCGCGCGGTTTTTGGCCGCTAGCGGCGAAAATCGCGTGGTTTTTGGCCGCTAGCGGCGAAAATCGCGCGATTTTGGCCGCCAGCTGCGAGAATCGCGCGATTTTTGGCCCCTAGCGGCGAAAATCGCCGATTTTTGGCCGCTAGCGGCGAAAATTGCGCGGTTTTTGGCCGCTAGCGGCGAAAATCGCGCGGTTTTTGGCCGCTAGCGGCGAAAATCGCGCGGTTTTTGGCCGCTAGCGGCGAAAATCGCGCGATTTTGGCCGCCAGCTGCGAGAATCGCGCGGTTTTTGGCCCCTAGCGGCGAAAATCGCCGATTTTTGGCCGCTAGCGGCAAAAATAGCCCGCTTTTTGGCCGCTAGCGGCGAAAATTGCGCGGTTTTTGGCCGGTAGCGGCGAAAATCGCGCGATTTTTGGCCGGTAGCGGCGAAAATCGCGCGATTTTTGCCGGTAGCGGCGAAATTCGCACGATTTTTGGCCGCTAGCTGCGAAAATCGCCAAATTTATGGCCGCTAGCGGCAAAAATAGCCCGCTTTTTGGCCGCTAGCGGCGAAAATCGCGCGGTTTTTTTCCGCTAGCAGCGAAAATTGCGCGGTTTTTAGCCGGTAGCGGCGAAAATCGCGCGATTTTTGGCCGGTAGCGGCGAAAATCGCGTGGTTTTGGCCGGTAGCGGAAGAATTCGCACGATTTTTGGCCACTAGCGGCGAAATTCGCACAATTTTTGACCGCTAGCGGCGAAAATCGCGCGATTTTTGCCCGCCAGCTGCGAAAATCGTACGGTTTTTGGCCGGTAGCGGCGAAATTCGCACGATTTTTGGCCGCTAGCGGCGAAAATTGCACGATTTTTGGCCGCCAGCTGCAAAAATCGCATGGTTTTGGCCGCTAGCGTCGAAAATAACGCGGTTTTCGGCCGTTAGCGGCAAAATCGCCCGATTTTTGGCCGCTAGCGGCGAAAATCGCACCGTTTTTGTCCGCTAGCGGCGAAAATCGCGATTTTTGCCCGCCAGCTGCGAAAATCGCATGGTTTTTGGCCGCTAGCGGCGAAAATCGCGCGGTTTTTGGCCGGTAGCGGTTAAAATCGCGCTATTTTTGCCCGCGAGCTGCAAAAATCGCATAGTTTCTGGCCGCTAGCGGCGAAAATCGCGCTATTTTTGGCCGTTAGCGGCTTAAATCGCGCGATTTTTGGCTGGTAGCGGCTTAAATCGCGCGATTTTTGCCCGCCAGCTGTGAAAATCGCACGGTATTTCTCCGCTAGCGGCGAAAATCACGCGGTTTTTTGCCGGTAGCGGCGAAAATCACGCGATTTTTGCCCGCCAGCTGCGAAAATCGCATGGTTTTTGGCCTCTAGCGGCGAAAATCCCGCGGTTTTTGGCCGCTAGCGGCGAAAATCCCGCGGTTTTTGGCAGGTTGTGGCGAAATTCGCGTAATTTTTGGCCGCCAGCTGCGAAAATTGCATGGTTTCTGGCCGCTAGCGTCGAAAATAGTGCGGTTTTCGGCCGTTACCGGCAAAAATCGCCTGATTTTTGGCCGCTAGCGGCGAAATTTGCACGATTATTGGCCGCTAGCGTTGAAAATCGCCCCATTTTTGGCTGCAAGCGGCGAAAATCGGTCGTTTTTTGGCAAATAGCGGCGAAATTCGCGCTATTTTTGGCCGGTAGCGGCAAAAATCGCGCTATTTTTGGCCGCCAGCTGCAAAAATCGCATAGTTTCGGGCCGCTAGCTGCGAAAATCGCGCGATTTTGGGCCGCTAGCGGCAAAATTTACACGATTTTTGGCCGCTAGCAGCGAAAATCGCCCCATTTTTGGCCGCTAGCGGCGAAAATAGCCCCTTTTTTGGCCGCTAGCGGCGAAAATCGGTCGATTTTTGGCAGGTAGCGGCGAAATTCGCGCGATTTTTGCCCGCCAGCTGCAAAAATCGCATGGTTTCTGGCCGCTAGCGTCGAAAATAGCGCGGTTTTTGGCCGTTAGCGGCAAAAATCGCCCGATATTTTGACCAAACCCCTCTGCAGTTTTCAAAATGTCTGAAATGTCGGAAATTTCACTCCTGAGCGTGATTTTTGAACCGAATTCTGACTCTGCACCTATTTTCAGGTTCAAATTACGACTTTTTATACCGAAAATATGCCAATTACTGAAAACGGCGATGGGTCATATTTTGCCCAAACCCCCTGCAGTTTTTAAAATGTCTGAAATGTCGGAAATTTGACTCCTGAGCGTGATTTTTGAGCCGAATTCTGACTCTCTGCACCTATTTTCAGTTTCAAATTACGACTTTTTATACCGAAAATATGCCAATTACTGAAAACGGCGATGGGTCATATTTTGCCCAAACCCCCCTGCAGTTTTCAAAATGTCTGAAATGTCGGAAATTTGACTCCTGAGCGTGATTTTTGAGCCGAATTCTGACTCTCTGCACCTATTTTCAGTTTCAAATTACGACTTTTCATACCGAAAATATGCCAATTACTGAAAACGGCGATGGGTCATATTTTGCCCAAACCCCCCTGCAGTTTTCAAAATGTCTGAAATGTCGGAAATTTGACTCCTGAGCGTGATTTTTTATCCGAATTCTGACTCTCTGCACCTATTTTCAGTTTCAAATTACGACTTTTTATACCGAAAATATGCCAATTACTGAAAACGGCGATGGGTCATATTTTGCCCAAACCCCCTGCAGTTTTCAAAATGTCTGAAATGTCGGAAATTTGACTCCTGAGCGTGATTTTTTATCCGAATTCTGACTCTCTGCACCTATTTTCAGTTTCAAATTACGACTTTTTATACCGAAAATATGCCAATTACTGAAAACGGCGATGGGTCATATTTTGCCCAAACCCCCCTGCAGTTTTCAAAATGTCTGAAATGTCGAAAATTTGACTCCTGAGCGTGATTTTTTATCCGAATTCTGACTCTCTGCACCTATTTTCAGTTTCAAATTACGACTTTTTATACCGAAAATATGCCAATTACTGAAAACGGTGAAGGGTCATATTTTGCCCAAACCCCCTGCAGTTTTCAAAATGTCCGAAATGTCGGAAATTTGACTCCTCAGCGTGATTTTTGAGCCGAATTCTGACTCTCTGCACCTATTTTCAGTTTCAAATTACGACTTTTCATACCGAAAATATGCCAATTACTGAAAACGGCGATGTGTCATGTCATATTTTGCCCAAACCCCCCTGCAGTTTTTAAAATGTCTGAAATGTCGGAAATTTGACTCCTGAGCGTGATTTTTGAGCCGAATTCTGACTCTCTGCACCTATTTTCAGTTTCAAATTACGAATTTTTATACCGAAAATATGCCAATTACTGAAAACGGCGATGGGTCATATTTTGCCCAAACCCCCTGCAGTTTTCAAAATGTCCGAAATGTCGGAAATTTGACTCCTGAGCGTGATTTTTTAGCCGAATTCTGACTCTCTGCACCTATTTTCAGTTTCAAATTACGACTTTTCATACCGAAAATATGCCAATTACTGAAAACGGCGATGGGTCATATTTTGCCCAAACCCCCCTGCAGTTTTTAAAATGTCTGAAATGTCGGAAATTTGACTCCTGAGCGTGATTTTTGAGCCGAATTCTGACTCTCTGCACCTATTTTCAGTTTCAAATTACGACTTTTTATACCGAAAATATGCCAATTACTGAAAACGGCGATGGGTCATATTTTGCCCAAACCCCCCTGCAGTTTTCAAAATGTCTGAAATGTCGGAAATTTGACTCCTGAGCGTGATTTTTTATCCGAATTCTGACTCTCTGCACCTATTTTCAGTTTCAAATTACGACTTTTTATACCGAAAATATGCCAATTACTGAAAACGGCGATGGGTCATATTTTGCCCAAACCCCCCTGCAGTTTTCAAAATGTCCGAAATGTCGGAAATTTGACTCCTGAGCGTGATTTTTGAGCCGAATTCTGACTCTCTGCACCTATTTTCAGTTTCAAATTACGACGTTTCATACCGAAAATATGCCAATTACTGTAAACGGCGATGGGTCATATTTTGCCCAAACCCCCTGCATTTTTCAAAATGTCTGAAATGGAAATTTGACTCCTGAGTGTGATTTTTTATCCGAATTCTGACTCTCTGCACCTATTTTCAGTTTCAAATTACGACTTTTTATACCGAAAATATGCCAATTACTGAAAACGGCGATGGGTCATATTTTGCCCAAACCCCCCTGCAGTTTTCAAAATGTCTGAAATGTCGGAAATTTGACTCCTGAGCGTGATTTTTTATCCGAATTCTGACTCTCTGCACCTATTTTCAGTTTCAAATTACGACTTTTTATACCGAAAATATGCCAATTACTGAAAACGGCGATGGGTCATATTTTGCCCAAACCCCCCTGCAGTTTTCAAAATGTCTGAAATGTCGGAAATTTGACTCCTGAGCGTGATTTTTTATCCGAATTCTGACTCTCTGCACCTATTTTCAGTTTCAAATTACGACTTTTTATACCGAAAATATGCCAATTACTGAAAACGGCGATGGGTCATATTTTGCCCAAACCCCCCCTGCAGTTTTCAAAATGTCTGAAATGTCGGAAATTTGACTCCTGAGCGTGATTTTTGAGCCGAATTCTGACTCTCTGCACCTATTTTCAGTTTCAAATTACGACTTTTTATACCGAAAATATGCCAATTACTGAAAACGGCGATGGGTCATATTTTGCCCAAACCCCCCTGCAGTTTTCAAAATGTCTGAAATGTCGGAAATTTGACTCCTGAGCGTGATTTTTTATCCGAATTCTGACTCTCTGCACCTATTTTCAGTTTCAAATTACGACTTTTTATACCGAAAATATGCCAATTACTGAAAACGGCGATGGGTCATATTTTGCCCAAACCCCCCTGCAGTTTTCAAAATGTCTGAAATGTCGGAAATTTGACTCCTGAGCGTGATTTTTGAGCCGAATTCTGACTCTCTGCACCTATTTTCAGTTTCAAATTACGACTTTTCATACCGAAAATATGCCAATTACTGAAAACGGCGATGGGTCATATTTTGCCCAAACCCCCCTGCAGTTTTCAAAATGTCTGAAATGTCGGAAATTTGACTCCTGAGCGTGATTTTTTATCCGAATTCTGACTCTCTGCACCTATTTTCAGTTTCAAATTACGACTTTTCATACCGAAAATATGCCAATTACTGAAAACGGCGATGGGTCATATTTTGCCCAAACCCCCCTGCAGTTTTCAAAATGTCTGAAATGTCGGAAATTTGACTCCTGAGCGTGATTTTTTATCCGAATTCTGACTCTCTGCACCTATTTTCAGTTTCAAATTACGACTTTTTATACCGAAAATATGCCAATTACTGAAAACGGCGATGGGTCATATTTTGCCCAAACCCCCCTGCAGTTTTCAAAATGTCCGAAATGTCGGAAATTTGACTCCTGAGCGTGATTTTTTATCCGAATTCTGACTCTCTGCACCTATTTTCAGTTTCAAATTACGACTTTTTATACCGAAAATATGCCAATTACTGAAAACGGCGATGGGTCATATTTTGCCCAAACCCCCCTGCAGTTTTCAAAATGTCTGAAATGTCGGAAATTTGACTCCTGAGCGTGATTTTTTATCCGAATTCTGACTCTCTGCACCTATTTTCAGTTTCAAATTACGACTTTTTATACCGAAAATATGCCAATTACTGAAAACGGCGATGGGTCATATTTTGCCCAAACCCCCCTGCAGTTTTCAAAATGTCTGAAATGTCGGAAATTTGACTCCTGAGCGTGATTTTTGAGCCGAATTCTGACTCTCTGCACCTATTTTCAGTTTCAAATTACGACTTTTCATACCGAAAATATGCCAATTACTGAAAACGGCGATGGGTCATATTTTGCCCAAACCCCCCTGCAGTTTTTAAAATGTCTGAAATGTCGGAAATTTGACTCCTGAGCGTGATTTTTGAGCCGAATTCTGACTCTCTGCACCTATTTTCAGTTTCAAATTACGACGTTTCATACCGAAAATATGCCAATTACTGAAAACGGCGATGGGTCATATTTTGCCCAAACCCCCCTGCAGTTTTCAAAATGTCTGAAATGTCGGAAATTTGACTCCTGAGCGTGATTTTTTATCCGAATTCTGACTCTCTGCACCTATTTTCAGTTTCAAATTACGACTTTTTATACCGAAAATATGCCAATTACTGAAAACGGCGATGGGTCATATTTTGCCCAAACCCCCCTGCAGTTTTCAAAATGTCTGAAATGTCGGAAATTTGACTCCTGAGCGTGATTTTTTATCCGAATTCTGACTCTCTGCACCTATTTTCAGTTTCAAATTACGACTTTTTATACCGAAAATATGCCAATTACTGAAAACGGCGATGGGTCATATTTTGCCCAAACCCCCCTGCAGTTTTCAAAATGTCTGAAATGCGGAAATTTTACTCCTGAGCGTGATTTTTGAGCCGAATTCTGACTCTCTGCACCTATTTTCAGTTTCAAATTACGACTTTTTATACCGAAAATATGCCAATTACTGAAAACGGCGATGGGTCATATTTTGCCCAAACCCCCCTGCAGTTTTCAAAATGTCTGAAATGTCGGAAATTTGACTCCTGAGCGTGATTTTTGAGCCGAATTCTGACTCTCTGCACCTATTTTCAGTTTCAAATTACGACTTTTCATACCGAAAATATGCCAATTACTGAAAACGGCGATGGGTCATATTTTGCCCAAACCCCCCTGCAGTTTTCAAAATGTCTGAAATGTCGGAAATTTGACTCCTGAGCGTGATTTTTTATCCGAATTCTGACTCTCTGCACCTATTTTCAGTTTCAAATTACGACTTTTCATACCGAAAATATGCCAATTACTGAAAACGGCGATGGGTCATATTTTGCCCAAACCCCCCTGCAGTTTTCAAAATGTCTGAAATGTCGGAAATTTGACTCCTGAGCGTGATTTTTTATCCGAATTCTGACTCTCTGCACCTATTTTCAGTTTCAAATTACGACTTTTTATACCGAAAATATGCCAATTACTGAAAACGGCGATGGGTCATATTTTGCACAAACCCCCCTGCAGTTTTCAAAATGTCTGAAATGTCGAAAATTTGACTCCTGAGCGTGATTTTTTATCCGAATTCTGACTCTCTGCACCTATTTTCAGTTTCAAATTACGACTTTTTATACCGAAAATATGCCAATTACTGAAAACGGTGAAGGGTCATATTTTGCCCAAACCACCCTGCAGTTTTCAAAATGTCCGAAATGTCGGAAATTTGACTCCTCAGCGTGATTTTTGAGCCGAATTCTGACTCTCTGCACCTATTTTCAGTTTCAAATTACGACTTTTCATACCGAAAATATGCCAATTACTGAAAACGGCGATGGGTCATATTTTGCCCAAACCCCCCTGCAGTTTTCAAAATGTCTGAAATGTCGGAAATTTGACTCCTGAGCGTGATTTTTTATCCGAATTCTGACTCTCTGCACCTATTTTCAGTTTCAAATTACGACTTTTTATACCGAAAATATGCCAATTACTGAAAACGGCGATGGGTCATATTTTGCCCAAACCCCCCTGCAGTTTTCAAAATGTCTGAAATGTCGGAAATTTGACTCCTCAGCGTGATTTTTGAGCCGAATTCTGACTCTCTGCACCTATTTTCAGTTTCAAATTACGACTTTTCATACCGAAAATATGCAAATTACTGAAAACGGCGATGTGTCATGTCATATTTTGCCCAAACCCCCCTGCAGTTTTTAAAATGTCTGAAATGTCGGAAATTTGACTCCTGAGCGTGATTTTTGAGCCGAATTCTGACTCTCTGCACCTATTTTCAGTTTCAAATTACGACTTTTTATACCGAAAATATGCCAATTACTGAAAACGGCGAAGGGTCATATTTTGCCCAAACCCCCCTGCAGTTTTCAAAATGTCTGAAATGTCGGAAATTTGACTCCTGAGCGTGATTTTTTATCCGAATTCTGACTCTCTGCACCTATTTTCAGTTTCAAATTACGACGTTTCATACCGAAAATATGCCAATTACTGAAAACGGCGATGGGTCATATTTTGCCCAAACCCCCCTGCAGTTTTCAAAATGTCTGAAATGTCGGAAATTTGACTCCTGAGCGTGATTTTTGAGCCGAATTCTGACTCTCTGCACCTATTTTCAGTTTCAAATTACGACTTTTTATACCGAAAATATGCCAATTACTGAAAACGGCGATGGGTCATATTTTGCCCAAACCCCCCTGCAGTTTTCAAAATGTCTGAAATGTCGGAAATTTGACTCCTGAGCGTGATTTTTTTCCGAATTCTGACTCTCTGCACCTATTTTCAGTTTCAAATTACGACTTTTTATACCGAAAATATGCCAATTACTGAAAACGGCGATGGGTCATATTTTGCCCAAACCCCCCTGCAGTTTTCAAAATGTCTGAAATGTCGGAAATTTGACTCCTGAGCGTGATTTTTTATCCGAATTCTGACTCTCTGCACCTATTTTCAGTTTCAAATTACGACTTTTTATACCGAAAATATGCCAATTACTGAAAACGGCGATGGGTCATATTTTGCCCAAACCCCCCTGCAGTTTTCAAAATGTCTGAAATGTCGGAAATTTGACTCCTGAGCGTGATTTTTGAGCCGAATTCTGACTCTCTGCACCTATTTTCAGTTTCAAATTACGACGTTTCATACCGAAAATATGCCAATTACTGAAAACGGCGATGGGTCATATTTTGCCCAAACCCCCCTGCAGTTTTCAAAATGTCTGAAATGTCGGAAATTTGACTCCTGAGCGTGATTTTTGAGCCGAATTCTAACTCTCTGCACCTATTTTCAGTTTCAAATTACGACTTTTCATACCGAAAATATGCCAATTACTGAAAACGGCGATGGGTCATATTTTGCCCAAACCCCCCTGCAGTTTTAAAATGTCTGAAATGTCGGAAATTTGACTCCTGAGCGTGATTTTTGAGCCGAATTCTGACTCTCTGCACCTATTTTCAGTTTCAAATTACGACGTTTCATTCCGAAAATATGCCAATTACTGTAAACGGCGATGGGTCATATTTTGCCCAAACCCCCCTGCAGTTTTCAAAATGTCTGAAATGTCGGAAATTTGACTCCTGAGCGTGATTTTTGAGCCGAATTCTGACTCTCTGCACCTATTTTCAGTTTCAAATTACGACTTTTTATACCGAAAATATGCCAATTACTGAAAACGGCGATGGGTCATATTTTGCCCAAACCCCCCTGCAGTTTTCAAAATGTCTGAAATGTCGGAAATTTGACTCCTGAGCGTGATTTTTGAGCCGAATTCTGACTCTCTGCACCTATTTTCAGTTTCAAATTACGACTTTTCATACCGAAAATATGCCAATTACTGAAAACGGCGATGGGTCATATTTTGCCCAAACCCCCCTGCAGTTTTTAAAATGTCTGAAATGTCGGAAATTTGACTCCTGAGCGTGATTTTTTATCCGAATTCTGACTCTCTGCACCTATTTTCAGTTTCAAATTACGACTTTTTGTACCGAAAATATGCCAATTACTGAAAACGGCGATTGGTCATATTTTGCCCAAACCCCCCTGCAGTTTTCAAAATGTCTGAAATGTCGAAATTTTGACTCCTGAGCGTGATTTTTGTACCGAATTCTGACTCTCTGCATCTATTTTCAGTTTCAAATTACGACGTTTCATACCGAAAATATGCCAATTACTGAAAACGGCGATGGGTCATATTTTGCCCAAACCCCCCTGCAGTTTTCAAAATGTCTGAAATGTCGGAAATTTGACTCCTGAGCGTGATTTTTGAGCCGAATTCTGACTCTTTGCACCTATTTTCAGTTTCAAATTATGGCTTTTTATACCGAAAATATGCCAATTACTGAAAACAGCGATGGGTCATATTTTGCCCAAACCCCCCTGCAGTTTTCAAAATGTCTGAAATGTCGGAAATTTGACTCCTGAGCGTGATTTTTTATCCGAATTCTGACTCTCTGCACCTATTTTCAGTTTCAAATTACGACTTTTTATACCGAAAATATGCCAATTACTGAAAACGGCGATGGGTCATATTTTGCCCAAACCCCCCTGCAGTTTTCAAAATGTCTGAAATGTCGGAAATTTGACTCCTGAGCGTGATTTTTGAGCCGAATTCTGACTCTCTGCACCTATTTTCAGTTTCAAATTACGACTTTTCATACCGAAAATATGCCAATTACTGAAAACGGCGATGGGTCATATTTTGCCCAAACCCCCCTGCAGTTTTCAAAATGTCTGAAATGTCGGAAATTTGACTCCTGAGCGTGATTTTTGAGCCGAATTCTGATTCTCTGCACCTATTTTCAGTTTCAATTTACGACTTTTTATACCGAAAATATGCTAATTACTGAAAACGGCGATGGGTCATATTGTGCACAAACCCTCCTGCAATTTTCAAAATGTCTGAAATGTCGGAAATTTTCCTCCTGACCGTGATTTTTGAGCCGAATTCTGACTCTCTGCACCTATTTTCAGTTTCAAATTACGACGTTTCATACCGAAAATATGCCAATTACTGAAAACGGCGATGGGTCATATTTTGCCCAAACCCCCCTGCAGTTTTTAAAATGTCTGAAATGTCGGAAATTTGACTCCTGAGCGTGATTTTCTAGCCGAATTCTGACTCTCTGCACCTATTTTCAGTTTCAAATTACGACGTTTCATACCGAAAATATGCCAATTACTGTAAACGGCGATGGGTCATATTTTGCCCAAACCCCCCTGCAGTTTTCAAAATGTCTGAAATGTCGGAAATTTGACTCCTGAGCGTGATTTTTTAGCCGAATTCTGACTCTCTGCACCTATTTTCAGTTTCAAATTACGACTTTTTATACCGAAAATATGCCAATTACTGAAAACGGCGATGGGTCATATTTTGCCCAAACCCCCCTGCAGTTTTCAAAATGTCTGAAATGTCGGAAATTTGACTCCTGAGCGTGATTTTTGAGCCGAATTCTGACTCTCTGCACCTATTTTCAGTTTCAAATTACGACTTTTCATACCGAAAATATGCCAATTACTGAAAACGGCGATGGGTCATATTTTGCCCAAACCCCCCTGCAGTTTTCAAAATGTCTGAAATGTCGGAAATTTGACTCCTGAGCGTGATTTTTTATCCGAATTCTGACTCTCTGCACCTATTTTCAGTTTCAAATTACGACTTTTTATACCGAAAATATGCCAATTACTGAAAACGGCGATGGGTCATATTTTGCCCAAACCCCCCTGCAGTTTTCAAAATGTCTGAAATGTCGGAAATTTGACTCCTGAGCGTGATTTTTTATCCGAATTCTGACTCTCTGCACCTATTTTCAGTTTCAAATTACGACTTTTTATACCGAAAATATGCCAATTACTGAAAACGGCGATGGGTCATATTTTGCCCAAACCCCCCTGCAGTTTTCAAAATGTCTGAAATGTCGGAAATTTGACTCCTGAGCGTGATTTTTGAGCCGAATTCTGACTCTCTGCACCTATTTTCAGTTTCAAATTACGACTTTTTATACCGAAAATATGCCAATTACTGAAAACTGCGATGGGTCATATTTTGCCCAAACCCCCCTGCAGTTTTCAAAATGTCTGAAATGTCGGAAATTTGACTCCTGAGCGTGATTTTTTATCCGAATTCTGACTCTCTGCACCTATTTTCAGTTTCAAATTACGACTTTTTATACCGAAAATATGCCAATTACTGAAAACGGCGATGGGTCATATTTTGCCCAAACCCCCCTGCAGTTTTCAAAATGTCTGAAATGTCGGAAATTTGACTCCTGAGCGTGATTTTCTAGCCGAATTCTGACTCTCTGCACCTATTTTCAGTTTCAAATTACGACTTTTTATACCGAAAATATGCCAATTACTGAAAACGGCGATGGGTCATATTTTGCCCAAACCCCCCTGCAGTTTTCAAAATGTCTGAAATGTCGGAAATTTGACTCCTGAGCGTGATTTTTGAGCCGAATTCTGACTCTCTGCACCTATTTTCAGTTTCAAATTACGACTTTTCATACCGAAAATATGCCAATTACTGAAAACGGCGATGGGTCATATTTTGCCCAAACCCCCCTGCAGTTTTCAAAATGTCTGAAATGTCGGAAATTTGACTCCTGAGCGTGATTTTTTAGCCGAATTCTGACTCTCTGCACCTATTTTCAGTTTCAAATTACGACTTTTCATACCGAAAATATGCCAATTACTGAAAACGGCGATGGGTCATATTTTGCCCAAACCCCCCTGCAGTTTTCAAAATGTCTGAAATGTCGGAAATTTGACTCCTGAGCGTGATTTTTGAGCCGAATTCTGACTCTCTGCACCTATTTTCAGTTTCAAATTACGACTTTTTATACCGAAAATATGCCAATTACTGAAAACGGCGATGGGTCATATTTTGCCCAAACCCCCCTGCAGTTTTCAAAATGTCTGAAATGTCGGAAATTTGACTCCTGAGCGTGATTTTTTATCCGAATTCTGACTCTCTGCACCTATTTTCAGTTTCAAATTACGACTTTTTATACCGAAAATATGCCAATTACTGAAAACGGCGATGGGTCATATTTTACCCAAACCCCCCTGCAATTTTCAAAATGTCTGAAATGTCGGAAATTTGACTCCTGAGCGTGATTTTTGAGCCGAATTCTGACTCTCTGCACCTATTTTCAGTTTCAAATTACGACGTTTCATACCGAAAATATGCCAATTACTGAAAACGGCGATGGGTCATATTTTGCCCAAACCCCCCTGCAGTTTTCAAAATGTCTGAAATGTCGGAAATTTGACTCCTGAGCGTGATTTTTGAGCCGAATTCTGACTCTCTGCACCTATTTTCAGTTTCAAATTACGACTTTTCATACCGAAAATATGCCAATTACTGAAAACGGCGATGGGTCATATTTTGCCCAAACCCCCCTGCAGTTTTTAAAATGTCTGAAATGTCGGAAATTTGACTCCTGAGCGTGATTTTTGAGCCGAATTCTGACTCTCTGCACCTATTTTCAGTTTCAAATTACGACGTTTCATACCGAAAATATGCCAATTACTGAAAACGGCGATGGGTCATATTTTGCCCAAACCCCCCTGCAGTTTTCAAAATGTCTGAAATGTCGGAAATTTGACTCCTGAGCGTGATTTTTTATCCGAATTCTGACTCTCTGCACCTATTTTCAGTTTCAAATTACGACTTTTCATACCGAAAATATGCCAATTACTGAAAACGGCGATGGGTCATATTTTGCCCAAACCCCCCTGCAGTTTTTAAAATGTCTGAAATGTCGGAAATTTGACTCCTGAGCGTGATTTTTGAGCCGAATTCTGACTCTCTGCACCTATTTTCAGTTTCAAATTACGACTTTTTATACCGAAAATATGCCAATTACTGAAAACGGCGATGGGTCATATTTTGCCCAAACCCCCCTGCAGTTTTCAAAATGTCTGAAATGTCGGAAATTTGACTCCTGAGCGTGATTTTTGAGCCGAATTCTGACTCTCTGCACCTATTTTCAGTTTCAAATTACGACTTTTATACCGAAAATATGCCAATTACTGAAAACGGCGATGGGTCATATTTTGCCCAAACCCCCCTGCAGTTTTCAAAATGTCTGAAATGTCGGAAATTTGACTCCTGAGCGTGATTTTTGAGCCGAATTCTGACTCTCTGCACCTATTTTCAGTTTCAAATTACGACTTTTCATACCGAAAATATGCCAATTACTGAAAACGGCGATGGGTCATATTTTGCCCAAACCCCCCTGCAGTTTTTAAAATGTCTGAAATGTCGGAAATTTGACTCCTGAGCGTGATTTTTGAGCCGAATTCTGACTCTCTGCACCTATTTTCAGTTTCAAATTACGACGTTTCATACCGAAAATATGCCAATTACTGTAAACGGCGATGGGTCATATTTTGCCCAAACCCCCCTGCAGTTTTCAAAATGTCTGAAATGTCGGAAATTTGACTCCTGAGCGTGATTTTTGAGCCGAATTCTGACTCTCTGCACCTATTTTCAGTTTCAAATTACGACTTTTTATACCGAAAATATGCCAATTACTGAAAACGGCGATGGGTCATATTTTGCCCAAACCCCCCTGCAGTTTTCAAAATGTCTGAAATGTCGGAAATTTGACTCCTGAGCGTGATTTTTGAGCCGAATTCTGACTCTCTGCACCTATTTTCAGTTTCAAATTACGACTTTTCATACCGAAAATATGCCAATTACTGAAAACGGCGATGGGTCATATTTTGCCCAAACCCCCCTGCAGTTTTTAAAATGTCTGAAATGTCGGAAATTTGACTCCTGAGCGTGATTTTTTATCCGAATTCTGACTCTCTGCACCTATTTTCAGTTTCAAATTACGACTTTTCATACCGAAAATATGCCAATTACTGAAAACGGCGATGGGTCATATTTTGCCCAAACCCCCCTGCAGTTTTCAAAATGTCTGAAATGTCGGAAATTTGACTCCTGAGTGTGATTTTTCTACCGAATTCTGACTCTCTGCACCTATTTTCAGTTTCAAATTACGACGTTTCATACCGAAAATATGCCAATTACTGAAAACGGCGATGGGTCATATTTTGCCCAAACCCCCCTGCAGTTTTCAAAATGTCTGAAATGTCGGAAATTTGACTCCTGAGCGTGATTTTTGAGCCGAATTCTGACTCTCTGCACCTATTTTCAGTTTCAAATTACGACATTTTATACCGAAAATATGCCAATTACTGAAAACAGCGATGGGTCATATTTTGCCCAAACCCCCCTGCAGTTTTCAAAATGTCTGAAATGTCGGAAATTTGACTCCTGAGCGTGATTTTTTATCCGAATTCTGACTCTCTGCACCTATTTTCAGTTTCAAATTACGCTCTTTTATACCGAAAATATGCCAATTACTGAAAACGGCGATGGGTCATATTTTGCCCAAACCCCCCTGCAGTTTTCAAAATGTCTTAAATGTCGGAAATTTGACTCCTGAGCGTGATTTTTGAGCCGAATTCTGACTCTCTGCACCTATTTTCAGTTTCAAATTACGACGTTTCATACCGAAAATATGCCAATTACTGTAAACGGCGATGGGTCATATTTTGCCCAAACCCCCCTGCAGTTTTCAAAATGTCTGAAATGTCGGAAATTTGACTCTTGAGCGTGACTTTTTATCCGAATTCTGACTCTCTGCACCTATTTTCAGTTTCAAATTACGACTTTTTATACCGAAAATATGCCAATTACTGAAAACGGCGATGGGTCATATTTTGCCCAAACCCCCCTGCAGTTTTCAAAATGTCTGAAATGTCGGAAATTTGACTCCTGAGCGTGATTTTTTATCCGAATTCTGACTCTCTGCACCTATTTTCAGTTTCAAATTACGACTTTTTATACCGAAAATATGCCAATTACTGAAAACGGCGATGGGTCATATTTTGCCCAAACCCCCCTGCAGTTTTCAAAATGTCCGAAATGTCGGAAATTTGACTCCTTAGCGTGATTTTTGAGCCGAATTCTGACTCTTTGCACCTATTTTCAGTTTCAAATTACGACTTTTTATACCGAAAATATGCCAATTACTGAAAACGGCGATGGGTCATATTTTGCCCAAACCCCCCTGCAGTTTTCAAAATGTCTGAAATGTCGGAAATTTGACTCCTGAGCGTGATTTTGTATCCGAATTCTGACTCTCTGCACCAATTTTCAGTTTCAAATTACGCTCTTTTGGACCGAAAATATGCCAATTACTGAAAACGGCGATGGGTCATATTTTGCCCAAACCCCCCTCCAGTTTTCAAAATGTCTGAAATGTCGGAAATTTGACTCCTGAGCGTGATTTTTCTACCGAATTCTGACTCTCTGCACCTATTTTCAGTTTCAAATTACGACGTTTCATACCGAAAATATGCCAATTACTGAAAACGGCGATGGGTCATATTTTGCCCAAACCGCCCTGCAGTTTTCAAAATGTCTGAAATGTCGGAAATTTGACTCTTGAGCCGGATTTTTGAGCCGAATTCTGACTCTTTGCACCTATTTTCAGTTTCAAATTACGACTTTTTATACCGAAAATATGCCAATTACTGAAAACGGCGATGGGTCATATTTTGCCCAAACCCCCCTGCAGTTTTCAAAATGTCTGAAATGTCGGAAATTTGACTCCGGAGCGTGATTTTTTATCCGAATTCTGACTCTCTGCACCTATTTTCAGTTCCAAATTACGAATTTTATACCGAAAATATGCCAATTACTGAAAACGGCGATGGGTCATATTATGCCCAAACCCCCCTGCAGTTTTTAAAATGTCTGAAATGTCGAAAATTTGACTCCTGAGCGTGATTTTTGAGCCGAATTCTGACTCTCTGCATCTATTTTCAGTTTCAAATTTCGACTTTTCATACCGAAAATATGCAAATTACTGAAAACGGCGATGTGTCATGTCATATTTTGCCCTAACCCCCCTGCAGTTTTTAAAATGTCTGAAATGTCGGAAATTTGACTCCTGAGCGTGATTTTTGAGCAGAATTCTGACTCTCTGCACCTATTTTCAGTTTCAAATTACGACGTTTCATACCGAAAATATGCCAATTATTGTAAATGGCGATGGGTCATATTTTGCCCAAACCCCCCTGCAGTTTTCGAAATGTCTGAAATGTCGGAAATTTGACTCTTGAGCGTGACTTTTTATCCGAATTCTGACTCTCTGCACCTATTTTCAGTTTCAAATTACGACTTTTTATACCGAAAATATGCCAATTACTGAAAACGGCGAAGGGTCATATTTTGCCCAAACCCCCCTGCAGTTCTCAAAATGTCTGAAATGTCGGAAATTTGACTCCTGAGCGTGATTTTTTATCCGAATTCTGACTCTCTGCACCTATTTTCAGTTTCAAATTACGACTTTTTATACCGAAAATATGCCAATTACTGAAAACGGCGATGGGTCATATTTTGCCCAAACCCCCCCTGCAGTTTTCGAAATGTCTGAAATGTCGGAAATTTGACTCCTGAGCGTGCGAATGCAGGGTGCATTCGCACCTCCACAGATCTCCAGTATCAGCTCTTGATACTGGTAATGGCTTAAAATGGCCACCACTTACGGGCTATTCATGCCCGTGCCACCTTTTGGGTGGCTTAATCTTCATCATCATCATCATTGTCCTCATCACAATCGACTTGAGAATGGTCCAGGACGGACCGAAACGTCGTCGTCCCTTCAACTTCTAGTGTGTGGTCTGGTCAACATACTTCAGCCACGTTATTGTGACTCATCGCCTGCATTTCACTTCTTCCATAGAAGTGTTCCCAGTTGTCTATGAAAGATAATGCGTTTGATTTGCAATATCTTTCCAGCCGGTAATTGACACAAAGTGCCCTCGAAAACCATTCATTCCCAACGCTCTTTCTTGGAAGAATGGCATATATCATCGGGATTCCTCCCTTGTTCCTAACTAATTCTATTGCTTTGTTAAATTTCTGTATCAGTACACATTGAAGCGATGTGTCACCACCGCACCAAACCTAGCTGGCAAACTCGGAACACAGTTCCTGCTCCGGGAAATACACCGGCACACCGTGCATACTCACAAAAGTCAGCGGGCCCCATGGATCCGTCCCCCGCCCAGTCACAGCAGAAGCAGGTAGCGTAAACGACTCGTCAGTGTAGCGGCGTACAAAATCCAGGTAGCCGGCTGACGTGGCCAATTTCACCGCCACACGCATATACGTAAGTTTCTCCAGGCCTAGAAGATCGGCGACCTTCACATCCAAAACGTCCAGTAAACCTTTCCTTATGAACATGACAGCACTATTGAGCCATATATATCACATGTTACCCTAATCCCACTTGACTTTGAAGTAGCCATAAGTATGCCCATGTGCTTTGCACCAGGCCAGACATGTCAAGTTCTATAAGTCATCAACAATATATGATTAAACAAACAACACTATCTCAGGTTCTAAACATCTTTTGGAAATGAAGCTTACATACTGGTATACTTAAATAATATCAAAAGCATAACTATGTGCCTATTATTCGTGTCCGCAAATATGACATCATGAACAGGATTTTCCATTTATTATACATTCTTCATTTCCACTATGACATTTGATACAACAATCACTTACAAACAATTTGGTCTAAAACTTTTACATATATACATATGAGCATTATTATATCAAAACGAATTCACAATTTTCAACAAACT
>NW_025558392.1:0-22628 GCF_020424385.1 Procambarus clarkii
TGGAAGCAAAGGTACTGAACAAAAGGGCGTGGAGGAACTTCCGTAATAACATACACCAGAAAGTAGAGAGAGATACCAGAGAACCAGGAACGAGTATGTTAGTGTGAGAAGAGCAGCTGAGAAAAGGTATGAAAATGATATAGCTAATAAAGCCAAGACCAAACCAAAGCTACTACACAGTCACATCAGGAGGAAGACAACAGTGAAGGAACAGGTGATGAAACTTAGGGTGGGCGAGGACAGGTACACAGAGAATGACAAAGAGGTGTGTGAAGAACTCAACAAAAGGTTCCAGGAGGTCTTTACAATAGAACAGGGAGAAGTCACGGTGCTAGGAGAGGTGGCAGCAAACCAGGTGACCATGGCAAGGTTCGAAATTACAAGAGATGAGGTCAAGAAGCACCTATTGGAGCTGGATGTGAGAAAAGCTGTTGGGCCGGATGGAATCTCACCATGGGTATTGAAAGAGTGTGCAGGAGCACTTTGCTTGCCACTCTCCATAGTGTATAGTAGGTCACTGGAGACGGGAGACCTAACAGAAATATGGAAGACTGCTAATGTAGTACCAATATACAAAAAGGGTGACAGACAAGAGGCACTGAACTACAGGCCAGTGTCCTTAACTTGTATACCATGCAAGGTGATGGAGAAGATTGTGAGAAAAAGGCTCGTAGAGCATCTGGAGGGAAAGAGCTTTGTAAAACACCACCAACATGGGTTCAGGGATGGTAAATCGTGCCTCACAGGCCTAATAGAATTATATGACCAAGCAACACAAATTAGGCAGGAAAGAGAAGGGTGGGCAGACTGCATTTTTTTGGACTGTCAGAAAGCCTTTGACACAGTACCCCATAAAAGGTTGTTACAAAAGTTGGAGCAGCAGGCAGGAGTAAAAGGGAAGGTGCTCCAGTGGATAAGGGAGTATCTAAGCAACAGGAAACAGCGAGTAACTGTGAGGGGGGAGACGTCAGAGTGGCGAGATGTCACCAGCGGAGTCCCACAGGGCTCAGTACTTGGACCCATCCTGTTTCTAATACATGTAAACGACCTTCCGGAGGGTATAGACTCATTCCTCTCAATGTTTGCTGATGATGCAAAAATTATGAGAAGAATCAAGACGGATGAAGATAGACAGAGACTACTGGACGACCTGGACAAACTGGAGGAATTGTCTAGAAAATGGCTGCTAAAGTTCAACTTAGGAAAGTGTAAAGTAGTGAAATTAGGCGAAGGGAGCAAGAGGCTGAACACAAGGTATCATCTGGGAGGTGAAATCCTGCAAGAGTCAAATAGAGAGAAAGATCTGGGGGTTGATATCACACCAAACCTGTCCCCAGAGGCCCACATCAAAAGGATATCATTAGCTTCATATCCTGGATTGACCAATATAAGAACTGCCTTTAGAAACTTGTGTAAGGAATCGTTCAGGACCTTTTATACCACTAATGTAAGACCAATCCTGGAGTATGCAGCTCCAGCCTGGAGTCCATATCTAGTTAAACACAAGACAAAGTGAGAGAAGATTCAGAGGTATGCCACCAGGCTCGTCCCGGAACTGAGAGGCATGAGCTACGAGGAAAGGCTAAAGGAGCTGAACCTCACATCCCTGGAAAACAGAAGAGTAAGGGGAGACATGATAACCACCTACAAAATTCTCAGGGGAATTGACAGGGTAGATAAAGATAAACTGTTTAACACGGGTGGTACGCGAACAAGGGGACACAGGTGGAGTACCCACATGAGCCACAGAGACGTTAGAAAGAACTTTGTCAGTGTCAGAGTACTTAGTAAGTGGAATGCATTAGGCAGTGATGTGGTGGAGGCTGACTCCATACACAGTTTATAATGTAGATATGATAGAGCCCAGTAGGCTCAGGAACCTGTACACCAGTTGATTGACAGTTGAGAGGCGGGACCAAAGAGCCAGAGCTCAACCCCCGCCATCACCACTAGGTGAGTACACCTGCCCCTAGTGTTAACACCAACATGAAGGTGAACACGTCTCACCTTATAGGGAGCCGCTTAACATAAAAGTATGAAATATCATATATAAATATTTATATATTTCTTAATAGGTATGCAAATTAGCTGTGGAATGAAGGAAATGTCTTGTTAAATATTCTCGATAAAAACGGGGTCAAACTGGACCCCGCTGTGGACGGTAGAGCGACGGTCTCGCTTTATGCAGGTCCGCGTTCAATCCCCGACGTCGAAGTGGTTGGGCACCATTCCTTCCCTCCATCCTATCCCCTAATCCTTATCCTGACCCTTTCCCAGTGCTATATAGTTCTAATAGCTCGGCGCTTTCCCCTGATAAGTCCCTTTAAATGTTGTCTATCACGAGCCATTGTAGATAGACTTAATAGCCTGTGGAGATAGACATAGAGCCACAATGTCGCCATAGACAGTTAGTTACTAAGGCGTCTCATAGCTGGAAAAAAGCTTGACCCAAGAGCTGAAGTTCGACCCGTGTAGGTGGTTACATCACGAGAACAGCTCAAGGACAGTAACTGTTGAGAAATATTAAAGTTTGCCAGATATATGACCCCGTTTTCTGTGGTTGGTCCAGCAGTGTGCTCACCTAACAGTGCTGACTCAAGGGGCGCTCTTTGTGTCATTTATAAATCAATTATTATTATTAATATATTATTTCTAGGGGTGGTGGAGGGTGGGGGGGGGGGGTGTAAGGTAACCGGCTACGCCCGGGTCTCTCTCTCCTCATTCCTTCATCTATTCTATCTTCCTATCCTCTTTTCTACTCTCCCTCCCTCTCCCTCACTCTCACCTCTCTTCTTCCTCCCTTCATTCCTTATCTCCGTGTACTCACCTACTTGTGCTGGCGGGGGTTGAGCTCTGGCTCTCTGGGCCCGCCTCTCAACTGTCAATCAACTGTTACTAACTACTAATAATTTTTTTCACATACACTTACAATCAGGAAGTAGCCCGAAACTGCTGTCTAACTCCCCAGGTACCTATTTACTACTAGGTGAACAGATGCATCTGGGTGAAAGAAACTCTATCTATTTATTTCCGCCTCCGCCGGGGATCGATCCCCGGTCCTTAGGACTACGAATCCCGAGCGCTGTCCACTCTCTAAGGCCTATCTCTGATTATCTCTGTCTCTTTTTCATTCTGTCTCGTCGCATCTGTCATTTGGCTGACTCTCTCTGTCTCGCTTTTGAAAATTATATAATAGTTTCTCACTGGTGTGGGAGCGGTCTTTGTTTATTGATAGTGTTTTCCTTTAATATGCAAGAGATGGCGCTGTTTAAAAAAAAAAAACACGTTTTTTACGTGTTTTTTCGGTCATATTTAACAACATAAGTTGTTAAATATGACCGAAAAAGTAAGATTAATAATTCTAACACGAATTTTCTCAATATTTCTAATGTTTCTTTTTACTGTCGATGGTAATTGAAAAATCAATTCTCCAAAATTCATTTTTATTTCTAGTCTAGAAATAACATTTCTAGAAAATTTTCTTCTTTTTATTTATACAAAAACTAGAAAAAATTAATTTTATTTTGGAGAATTGATTTTTCAATTACCATTGACAGTAAAAAGAAACATTAGAAATATTGAGAAAATTCGTGTTAGAATGATTAATGTTAATTTTATGTTACTACGGGCAAAGTATGATTGGTAGACAATTTCTGCTACATTTCCCAAGATCAGTAGATACTTCTTCACATAACTATATTACAATTTTTTTTTAAATAAAATAATTATCGAGAGTTAGCTTCTGGCAGCGCCAAGAATCAGTTATGTCGGTCAATATATGACAATAGCACTCTGTTCCCGCCTAAATTCTGGCGCCACCGACCAATGTCTGGCCTCCAACCTTAGACAAACATTCTCTCTTATTTATAACGTAACTATTATTTATTATTATTATATATAATCATTATTTTATGCGTAATAATAACTGACTATTGTTGCACCATTTAAATTTGCATAAATAACTTTATATCTCGCTAATGGCCTCAGTCTTTCTCCCTTACTCTCTCTCAGTGAACGTGCACTGTGCGCTCACATATATCTTTTATCAGCTTTACTAGGATTTTCTGCGCAAAAGTTTCTTTACTACCAAACACTTCCCGCAGTGGTAAGTTGCCACCGTGGGTGTACCAAGTTACAGTACGAACTTTGCGATCACTGCCCAAGCCTGTAAGGTAATTTACATTTACAGACATGTATACGCCAATCGACATCGTAAATATTTCCATATCGCAAACATTTACGATATCGTAAACACTACGATATCAGAAACATATATCGTATCGTAAACATTGCCAAAACTGCCCAAGGAAGATAACTCATATTTATTTTCTTCTAGGAAGAGACAGGGACCCGTACATCATCCTGGAAGAGACAGAGACCCGTACATCATCCTGGAAGAGACAGGGGTCCATACATCATCCTGGAAGAGACAGGGGACCCCATACATCATCCTGGAAGAGATAGGGACCCCGTACATCATCCTGGAAGAGACAGAGACCCGTACATCATCCTGGAAGAGACAGGGGTCCATACATCATCCTGGAAGAGATAGGGACCCCGTACATCATCCTGGAAGAGACAGAGACCCATACATCATCCTGGAAGAGACAGGGGTCCATACATCATCCTGGAAGAGACAGGGGACCCCATACATCATCCTGGAAGAGATAGGGACCCCGTACATCATCCTGGAAGAGACAGAGACCCGTACATCATCCTGGAAGAGACAGGGGTCCATACATCATCCTGGAAGAGACAGGGGACCCCATACATCATCCTGGAAGAGACAGGGGACCCCATACATCATCCTGGAAGAGACAGAGACCCCGTACATCATCCTGGAAGAGACAGGGACCCGTACATCATCCTGGAAGAGACAGAGACCCCGTACATCATCCTGGAAGAGACAGGGACCCGTACATCATCCTGGAAGAGACAGAGACCCCGTACATCATCCTGGAAGAGACAGGGACCCCGTACATCATCCTGGAAGAGACAGGGACCCCGTACATCATCCTGGAAGAGACAGGGGGGCCCCCATACATCATCCTGGAAGAGACAGGGACCCGTACATCATCCTGGAAGAGACAGGGGACCCCCATACATCATCCTGGAAGAGACAGGAACCCCATACATCATCCTGGAAGAGACAGGAACCCGTACATCATCCTGGAAGAGACAGAGACCCCATACATCATCCTGGAAGAGACAGGGACCCCATACATCATCCTGGAAGAGACAGGGACCCGTACATCATCCTGGAAGAGACAGGGACCCCATACATCATCCTGGAAGAGACAGGGACCCGTACATCATCCTGGAAGAGACAGGGACCCCATACATCATCCTGGAAGAGATAGGGACCCCGTACATCATCCTGGAAGAGACAGGGACCCCGTACATCATCCTGGAAGAGACAGGGGGCCCCCATACATCATCCTGGAAGAGACAGGGACCCGTACATCATCCTGGAAGAGACAGGGGACCCCCATACATCATCCTGGAAGAGACAGGAACCCCATACATCATCCTGGAAGAGACAGGAACCCGTACATCATCCTGGAAGAGACAGAGACCCCATACATCATCCTGGAAGAGAGAGAGACCCCATACATCATCCTGGAAGAGACAGGGGACCCCATACATCATCCTGGAAGAGACAGGGACCCATACATCATCCTGGAAGAGACAGGGACCCATACATCATCCTGGAAGAGACAGGGGACCCCCATACATCATCCTGGAAGAGACAGGGACCCATACATCATCCTGGAAGAGACAGGGGACCCCCATACATCATCCTGGAAGAGACAGGGGACCCCCATACGTCATCCTGGAAGAGACAGGGACCCCATACATCATCCTGGAAGAGACAGGGACCCCATACATCATCCTGGAAGAGAGAGAGAGAGAGAGAGAGAGAGAGAGAGAGAGAGAGAGAGAGAGAGAGAGAGAGAGAGAGAGAGAGAGAGAGAGAGAGAGAGAGAGAGAGACAGAGACAGAGACAGAGACAGAGACAGAGAGACAGAGACAGAGACAGAGACAGAGACAGAGAGAGACAGAGAAAGAGAGAGAGAGAGAGAGACAGAGAGAGAGAGACAGACAGAGAGAGAGAGACAGACAGAGAGAGAGAGACAGACAGACAGAGAGAGAGAGAGGGGAAGAGTTGAGAGTCTCAGAGCCCTGTACCATCCTCTTTAGCTGTTCTAACGGGGTCTTAACAACCAATTATCCCTTTCCCGGGACCAAACACCGTGGTTGTCTACCCTCCTGGAGGTCCGGGACCGTCCCGGGACGTGCGCGCGGGACCTGGGGGACGCCGCCAAGTCCAACAACGTCCTTGATGTTGTTGGACTTCCAGTCAGAAAATTGGAAATTATCCTTCATCCTACATCACTGAATCTCACGCATGCGCATACCGGCCTCCAGCCGTGCACGAGGCAGCAACACCGTGCACGAGGCAGCAACACCGTGCACGAGGCAGCAACACCGTGCACGAGGCAGCAACACCGTGCACGAGGCAGCAACACCGTGCACGAGGCAGCAACACCGTGCACGAGGCAGCAACACCATGCACGAGGCAGCAACACCGTGCACGAGGCAGCAACACCGTGCACGAGGCAGCAACACCGTGCACGAGGCAGCAACACCGTGCACGAGGCAGCAACACCGTGCACGAGGCAGCAACACCGTGCACGAGGCAGCAACACCGTGCACGAGGCAGCAACACCGTGCACGAGGCAGCAACACCGTGCACGAGGCAGCAACACCGTGCACGAGGCAGCAACACCGTGCACGAGGCAGCAACACCGTGCACGAGGCAGCAACACCGTGCACGAGGCAGCAACACCGTGCACGAGGCAGCAACACCGTGCACGAGGCAGCAACACCGTGCACGAGGCAGCAACACCGTGCACGAGGCAGCAACACCGTGCACGAGGCAGCAACACCGTGCACGAGGCAGCAACACCGTGCACGAGGCAGCAACACCGTGCACGAAGCAGCAACACCGTGCACGAGGCAGCAACACCGTGCACGAGGCAGCAACACCGTGCACGAGGCAGCAACACCGTGCACGAGGCAGCAACACCGTGCACGAGGCAGCAACACCGTGCACGAGGCAGCAACACCGTGCACGAGGCAGCAACACCGTGCACGAAGCAGCAACACCGTGCACGAGGCAGCAACACCGTGCACGAGGCAGCAACACCGTGCACGAGGCAGCAACACCGTGCACGAAGCAGCAACACCGTGCACGAGGCAGCAACACCGTGCACGAGGCAGCAACACCGTGCACGAGGCAGCAACACCGTGCACGAGGCAGCAACACCGTGCACGAGGCAGCAACACCGTGCACGAGGCAGCAACACCGTGCACGAGGCAGCAACACCGTGCACGAGGCAGCAACACCGTGCACGAGGCAGCAACATGGGGTCACTGGGGCCGCTGGCGCCATATCGACGTCCCTCGGAGCCGCGGGTCAGGAAGGGTCATTATCTAGGAATATCTCAGGCAATATCGACCTCGTCGACGACCCTCGGGAGCTGGTCAACTTGGCCCCATTGTGTCCAGAACCTTCGGACACAATGACCCCCTAGTGTGATCTATGGCCCCTAGTGTGATCTATGGCCCCTAGTGTGATCTATGGCCCCTAGTGTGATCTATGGCCCCTAGTGTGATCTATGGCCCCTAGTGTGATCTATGGTCCCAAGTGTGATCTATGGCCCCTAGTGTGATCTATGGCCCCTAGTGTGATCTATGGCCCCTAGTGTGATCTATGGCCCCTAGTGTGATCTATGGCCCCTAGTGTGATCTATGGCCCCTAGTGTGATCTATGGCCCCTAGTGTGATCTATGGCCCCTAGTGTGATCTATGGCCCCTAGTGTGATCTATGGCCCCTAGTGTGATCTATGGCCCCTAGTGTGATCTATGGCCCCTAGTGTGATGTATGGCCCCTAGTGTGATGTATGGCCCCCTAGTGTGATCTATGGCCCCTAGTGTGATCTATGGCCCCTAGTGTGATCTATGGCCCCTAGTGTGTACACGTGTCCCGAGTGTGAAGTCATACTGAGGACACATGTGTACACGTGTCCCAAGTGTGAAGTCATTCTGAGGACACATGTGTACACGTGTCCCGAGTGTGAAGTCATGCTGAGGACACATGTGTACACGTGTCCCGAGTGTGAAGTCATTCTGAGGACACATGTGTACACGTGTCCCGAGTGTGAAGTCATACTGAGGACACATGTGTACACGTGTCCCGAGTGTGAAGTCATACTGAGGACACATGTGTACACGTGTCCCGAGTGTGAAGTCATGCTGAGGACACATGTGTACACGTGTCCCGAGTGTGAAGTCATGCTGAGGACACATGTGTACACGTGTCCCGAGTGTGAAGTCATTCTGAGGACACATGTATACACGTGTCCCGAGTATGAAGTCATTCTGAGGACACATGTGTACACGTGTCCCGAGTGTGAAGTCATACTGAGGACACATGTGTACACGTGTCCCGAGTGTGAAGTCATTCTGAGGACACATGTGTACACGTGTCCCGAGTGTGAAGTCATTCTGAGGACACATGTGTACACGTGTCCCGAGTGTGAAGTCATTCTGAGGACACATGTGTACACGTGTCCGAGTGTGAAGTCATACTGAGGACACATGTGTACACGTGTCCCGAGTGTGAAGTCATACTGAGGACACATGTGTACACGTGTCCCGAGTGTGAAGTCATTCTGAGGACACATGTGTACACGTGTCCCAAGTGTGAAGTCCTTCTGTGGACACATGTGTACACGTGTCCCGAGTGTGAAGTCATTCTGAGGACACATGTGTACACGTGTCTCAAGTGTGGAGTCATTCTGAGGACACATGTGTACACGTGTCCCGAGTGTGAAGTCATTCTGAGGACACATGTGTACACGTGTCCCGAGTGTGAAGTCATTCTGAGGACACATGTGTACACGTGTCCCAAGTGTGAAGTCATTCTGAGGACACATGTGTACACGTGTCTCAAGTGTGAAGTCATTCTGAGGACACATGTATACACGTGTCCCGAGTGTGAAGTCATTCTGAGTACACATGTGTACACGTGTCCCAAGTGTGAAGTCATTCTGAGGACACATGTGTACACGTGTCTCAAGTGTGAAGTCATTCTGAGGACACATGTGTACACGTGTCCCGAGTGTGAAGTCATTCTGAGTACACATGTGTACACGTGTCCCGAGTGTGAAGTCATACTGAGGACACATGTGTACACGTGTCCCGAGTGTGAAGTCATACTGAGGACACATGTGTACACGTGTCCCAAGTGTGAAGTCATACTGAGGACACATGTGTACACGTGTCTCAAGTGTGAAGTCATTCTGAGGACACATGTGTACACGTGTCCCGAGTGTGAAGTCATACTGAGGACACATGTGTACACGTGTCCCAAGTGTGAAGTCATTCTGAGGACATATGTGTACACGTGTCTCAAGTGTGAAGTCATTCTGAGGACACATGTGTACACGTGTCCCGAGTGTGAAGTCATACTGAGGACACATGTGTACACGTGTCCCGAGTGTGAAGTCATACTGAGGACACATGTGTACACGTGTCCCAAGTGTGAAGTCATTCTGAGGACACATGTGTACACGTGTCTCAAGTGTGAAGTCATTCTGAGGACACATGTATACACGTGTCCCGAGTGTGAAGTCATTCTGAGGACACATGTGTACACGTGTCCCAAGTGTGAAGTCATACTGAGTACACATGTGTACACGTGTCCCGAGTGTGAAGTCATGCTGAGGACACATGTATACACGTGTCCCGAGTGTGAAGTCATTCTGAGTACACATGTGTACACGTGTCCCGAGTGCGAAGTCATTCTGAGGACACATGTGTACACGTGTGTTCTCTGCCCAGAGAACACAGTGTTGCACAGTGCCAGACGTGATCCATGGCTCCTGCTGTGGCCTGAGCAACAACACAGCTTCAGACGCAGCCAGTGCCTGATGCCACTTAGCGGAGCGGCTTAACAAGAGGTCAACGACCTTCCTAAAGCCCAAATTGTCCAGCACCAGTGACCATTGATCTTTACTGAGAGATTAATGTCTCATCAATTGTTCCACAAGCTGGAGAGCAATGGCCTTGTTCTGTAGTTACCGCTTACTGGACGACTCTTCCTCTTGTGTACTGGATCTTCTTGTGTACTGGACGACTCTTCCTTTTGTGTACTGGACGACTCTTCCTCTTGTGTACTGGACGACTCTTTCTCTTGTGTACTGCACGACTCTTCCTCTTGTGTACTGGACGACTCTTCCTCTTGTGTACTGGACGACTCTTCTCTTGTGTACTGAACGACTCTTCCTCTGTGTGTACTGGACGACTCTTCCTCTTGTTTACTGTACGACTCTTTCTCTTGTGTACTGAACGACTCTTCCTCTTGTGTACTGTCGACTCTTCTCTTGTGTACTGGACGACTCTTCCTCTTGTGTACTGAACGACTCTTCCTCTTGTGTACTGAACGACTCTTCCTCTTGTGTACTGAACGACTCTTTTCTGTGTACTGGACGACTCTTTCTCTTGTGTATGAACGACTCTTCCTCTTGTGTACTGGACGACTCTTCCTCTTGTGTACTGGACGACTCTTCCTCTTGTGTACTGAACGACTCTTCCTCTTGTGTACTGAACGACTCTTTTACTGGACGACTCTTCCTCTTGTGTACTGGACGACTCTGCCTCTTGTGTACTGGACTACTCTTCCTCTTGTGTACTGGACGACTCTTCCTCTTGTGTACTGGACGACTCTTCCTCTTGTGTACTGAACGACTCTTCCTCTTGTGTACTGAACGACTCTTCCTCTTGTGTACTGGACGACTCTTCCTCTTGTGTACAGAACGACTCTTCCTCTTGTGTACTGAACGACTCTTCCTCTTGTGTACTGAACGACTCTTTCTCTTGTGTACTGAACGACTCTTCCTCTTGTGTACTGAACGACTCTTCCTCTTGTGTACTGAACGACTCTTCCTCTTGTGTACTGAACGACTCTTCTTCTTGTGTACTGGACGACTCTTCCTTTTGTGTACTGGACGACTCTTCCTCTTGTGTACTGGACGACTCTTTCTCTTGTGTACTGCACGACTCTTCCTCTTGTGTACTGGACGACTCTTCCTCTTGTGTACTGGACGACTCTTCCTCTTGTGTACTGAACGACTCTTCCTCTTGTGTACTGGACGACTCTTCCTCTTGTGTACTGTACGACTCTTCCTCTTGTGTACTGAACGACTCTTCCTCTTGTGTACTGGTCGACTCTTCCTCTTGTGTACTGGACGACTCTTCCTCTTGTGTACTGAACGACTCTTCCTCTTGTGTACTGAACGACTCTTCCTCTTGTGTACTGAACGACTCTTTCTCTTGTGTACTGGACGACTCTTTCTCTTGTGTACTGAACGACTCTTCCTCTTGTGTACTGGACGACTCTTCCTCTTGTGTACTGGACGACTCTTCCTCTTGTGTACTGAACGACTCTTCCTCTTGTGTACTGAACGACTCTTCCTCTTGTGTACTGAACGACTCTTTCTCTTGTGTACTGGACGACTCTTCCTCTTGTGTACTGAACGACTCTTCCTCTTGTGTACTGAACGACTCTTCCTCTTGTGTACTGAACGACTCTTTCTCTTGTGTACTGGACGACTCTTCCTCTTGTGTACTGGACGACTCTTCCTCTTGTGTACTGAACGACTCTTCCTCTTGTGTACTGGACGACTCTTCCTCTTGTGTACTGGACGACTCTTCCTCTTGTGTACTGGACGACTCTTCCTCTTGTGTACTGAACGACTCTTCCTTTTGTGTACTGAACGACTCTTCCTCTTGTGTACTGAACGACTCTTTCTCTTGTGTACTGAACGACTCTTTCTCTTGTGTACTGAACGACTCTTCCTCTTGTGTACTGGACGACTCTTCCTCTTGTGTACTGAACGACTCTTCCTCTTGTGTACTGGACGACTCTTCCTCTTCTGTACTGGACGACTCTTCCTCTTGTGTACTGAACGACTCTTTCTCTTGTGTACTGAACGACTCTTCCTCTTATGTACTGGACGACTCTTCCTCTTGTGTACTGGACGACTCTTCCTCTTGTGTACTGAACGACTCTTCCTCTTGTGTACTGGACGACTCTTCCTCTTGTGTACTAGACGACTCTTCCTCTTGTGTACTGAACGACTCTTCCTCTTGTGTACTGAACGACTCTTTCTCTTGTGTACTGAACGACTCTTCCTCTTGTGTACTGAACGACTCTTTCTCTTGTGTACTGAACGACTCTTCCTCTTGTGTACTGGACGACTCTTCCTCTTGTGTACTGGACGACTCTTCCTCTTGTGTACTGAACGACTCTTCCTCTTGTGTACTGAACGACTCTTCCTCTTGTGTACTGAACGACTCTTCCTCTTGTGTACTGGACGACTCTTCCTCTTGTGTACTGGACGACTCTTCCTCTTGTGTACTGAACGACTCTTCCTCTTGTGTACTGGACGACTCTTCCTCTTGTGTACTGAACGACTCTTCCTCTTGTGTACTGGACGACTCTTTCTCTTGTGTACTGAACGACTCTTCCTCTTGTGTACAGAACGACTCTTCCTCTTGTGTACTGAACGACTCTTCCTCTTGTGTACTGAACGACTCTTTCTCTTGTGTACTGAACGACTCTTCCTCTTGTGTACTGAACGACTCTTCCTCTTGTGTACTGAACGACTCTTCCTCTTGTGTACTGAACGACTCTTCTTCTTGTGTACTGGACGACTCTTCCTTTTGTGTACTGGACGACTCTTCCTCTTGTGTACTGGACGACTCTTTCTCTTGTGTACTGCACGACTCTTCCTCTTGTGTACTGGACGACTCTTCCTCTTGTGTACTGGACGACTCTTCCTCTTGTGTACTGAACGACTCTTCCTCTTGTGTACTGGACGACTCTTCCTCTTGTGTACTGTACGACTCTTTCTCTTGTGTACTGAACGACTCTTCCTCTTGTGTACTGGTCGACTCTTCCTCTTGTGTACTGGACGACTCTTCCTCTTGTGTACTGAACGACTCTTCCTCTTGTGTACTGAACGACTCTTCCTCTTGTGTACTGAACGACTCTTTCTCTTGTGTACTGGACGACTCTTTCTCTTGTGTACTGAACGACTCTTCCTCTTGTGTACTGGACGACTCTTCCTCTTGTGTACTGGACGACTCTTCCTCTTGTGTACTGAACGACTCTTCCTCTTGTGTACTGAACGACTCTTCCTCTTGTGTACTGAACGACTCTTTCTCTTGTGTACTGGACGACTCTTCCTCTTGTGTACTGAACGACTCTTCCTCTTGTGTACTGAACGACTCTTCCTCTTGTGTACTGAACGACTCTTTCTCTTGTGTACTGGACGACTCTTCCTCTTGTGTACTGGACGACTCTTCCTCTTGTGTACTGAACGACTCTTCCTCTTGTGTACTGGACGACTCTTCCTCTTGTGTACTGGACGACTCTTCCTCTTGTGTACTGGACGACTCTTCCTCTTGTGTACTGAACGACTCTTCCTTTTGTGTACTGAACGACTCTTCCTCTTGTGTACTGAACGACTCTTTCTCTTGTGTACTGAACGACTCTTCCTCTTGTGTACTGAACGACTCTTCCTCTTGTGTACTGGACGACTCTTCCTCTTGTGTACTGAACGACTCTTCCTCTTGTGTACTGGACGACTCTTCCTCTTCTGTACTGGACGACTCTTCCTCTTGTGTACTGAACGACTCTTTCTCTTGTGTACTGAACGACTCTTCCTCTTATGTACTGGACGACTCTTCCTCTTGTGTACTGGACGACTCTTCCTCTTGTGTACTGAACGACTCTTCCTCTTGTGTACTGGACGACTCTTCCTCTTGTGTACTAGACGACTCTTCCTCTTGTGTACTGAACGACTCTTCCTCTTGTGTACTGAACGACTCTTTCTCTTGTGTACTGAACGACTCTTCCTCTTGTGTACTGAACGACTCTTTCTCTTGTGTACTGAACGACTCTTCCTCTTGTGTACTGGACGACTCTTCCTCTTGTGTACTGGACGACTCTTCCTCTTGTGTACTGAACGACTCTTCCTCTTGTGTACTGAACGACTCTTCCTCTTGTGTACTGAACGACTCTTCCTCTTGTGTACTGGACGACTCTTCCTCTTGTGTACTGGACGACTCTTCCTCTTGTGTACTGAACGACTCTTCCTCTTGTGTACTGGACGACTCTTCCTCTTGTGTACTGAACGACTCTTCCTCTTGTGTACTGGACGACTCTTTCTCTTGTGTACTGAACGACTCTTCCTCTTGTGTACTGAACGACTCTTCCTCTTGTGTACTGAACGACTCCTCCTCTTGTGTACTGAACGACTCTTCCTCTTGTGTACTGGACGACTCTTCCTCTTGTGTACTGGACGACTCTTCCTCTTGTGTACTGAACGACTCTTCCTCTTGTGTACTGGACGACTCTTCCTCTTGTGTACTGAACGACTCTTCCTCTTGTGTACTGGACGACTCTTCCTCTTGTGTACTGAACGACTCTTCCTCTTGTGTACTGAATGACTCTTCCTCTTGTGTACTGAACGACTCTTCCTCTTGTGTACTGAACGACTCTTTCTCTTGTGTACTGAACGACTCTTCCTCTTGTGTACTGGACGACTCTTCCTCTTGTGTACTGGACGACTCTTCCTCTTGTGTACTGAACGACTCTTCCTCTTGTGTACTGAACGACTCTTCCTCTTGTGTACTGGACGACTCTTCCTCTTGTGTACTGAACGACTCTTCCTCTTGTGTACTGGACGACTCTTCCTCTTGTGTACTGGACCAACACCTGCCTCTTGTGTACTGGACCAACACCTGCCTCTTGTGTACTGGACCAACACCTGCCTCTTGTGTACTGGACCAACACCTTCCTCTTGTGTACTGGACCAACACCTGCCTCTTGTGTACTGGACCAACACCTGCCTCTTGTGTACTGGACCAACACCTGCCTCTTGTGTACTGGACCAACACCTTCCTCTTGTGTACTGGACCAACACCTGCCTCTTGTGTACTGGACCAACACCTGCCTCTTGTGTACTGGACCAGTACCTGCCTCTTGTGTACTGGACCAACACCTTCCTCTTGTGTACTGGACCAACACCTGCCTCTTGTGTACTGGACCAACACCTGCCTCTTGTGTACTGGACCAACACCTGCCTCTTGTGTACTGGACCAACACCTTCCTCGTGTGTACTGGACCAACACCTGCCTCTTGTGTACTGGACAAACACCTGCCTCTTGTGTACTGGACCAGTACCTGCCTCTTGTGTACTGGACCAACACCTTCCTCTTGTGTACTGGACCAACACCTGCCTCTTGTGTACTGGACCAGTACCTGCCTCTTGTGTACTGGACCAACACCTGCCTCTTGTGTACTGGACCAACACCTGCCTCTTGTGTACTGGACCAACACCTTCCTCTTGTGTACTGGACCAACACCTGCCTCTTGTGTACTGGACCAACACCTTCCTCTTGTGTACTGGACCAACACCTGCCTCTTGTGTACTGGACCAACACCTTCCTCTTGTGTACTGGACCAACATCTGCCTCTCGTGTACTGGACCAACATCTGCCTCTTGTGTACTGGACCAACACCTGCCTCTTGTGTACTGGACCAACACCTGCCTCTTGTGTACTGGACCAACACCTGCCTCTTGTGTACTGGACCAACACCTGCCTCTTGTGTACTGGACCAACACCTTCCTCTTGTGTACTGGACCAACACCTGCCTCTTGTGTACTGGACCAACACCTTCCTCTTGTGTACTGGACCAACACCTTCCTCTTGTGTACTGGACCAACACCTTCCTCTTGTGTACTGGACCAACACCTTCCTCTTGTGTACTGGACCAGTACCTGCCTCTTGTGTACTGGACCAACGCCTTCCTCTTGTGTACTGGACCAACACCTTCCTCTCGTGTACTGGACCAGTACCTGCCTCTTGTGTACTGGACCAACACCTTCCTCTTGTGTACTGGACCAGTACCTGCCTCTTGTGTACTGGACCAACACCTTCCTCTTGTGTACTGGACCAACACCTTCCTCTTGTGTACTGGACCAGTACCTGCCTCTTGTGTACTGGACCAACACCATCCTCTTGTGTACTGGACCAACACCTGCCTCTTGTGTACTGGACCAACACCTTCCTCTTGTGTACTGGACCAGTACCTGCCTCTTGTGTACTGGACCAAAACCTGCCTCTTGTGTACTGGACCAGTACCTGCCTCTTGTGTACTGGACCAACACCTGCCCCCTGTGTACTGGACCAACACCTGCCCCCTGTGTACTGGACCAACATCTGCCCCCTGTGTACTGGACCAACACCTGCCTCTTGTGTACTGGACCAACACCTGCCTCTTGTGTACTGGACCAAAACCTGCCTCTTGTGTAGATGAGGAAGTGTTAGATGGTAGATTGTTCAGTGGTAGATGTAGACGGTAGACTTGTCTACCAGACAACTGAGACGCAGAGCTCGGGGTAGACTTTCAGGGACATGCATCTTGCAAGACAAAATGGTTTGCAAGGAGGAGCCGCCTCTCCTGATTGCAAGGAGCAATCAGACTTTTCCTGATTGCAAGGAGCAATCAGACTTTTCCTGATTGCAAGGAGCAATCAGACTTTTCCTGATTGCAAGGAGCAATCAGACTTTTCCTGATTGCAAGGAGCAATCAGACTTTTCCTGGTTGCAAGGAGCAATCAGACTTTTCCTGATTGCAAGGAGCAATCAGACTTTTCCTGGTTGCAAGGAGCAATCAGACTTTTCCTGATTGCAAGGAACAATCAGACTTTTCCTGATTGCAAGGAGCAATCAGACTTTTCCTGATTGCAAGGAGCAATCAGACTTTTCCTGATTGCAAGGAGCAATCAGACTTTTCCTGATTGCAAGGAGCAATCAGTCTTTTCCTGATTGCAAGACTCACGGTTCAGTGTAGTATTACGTCACGCAAGCGGCGGTACGGGCATGAATAACCCGTGATTCTGTCTAGAGGTAAACCCCTGTCTCTATAGACGGAGATCAGAGACCTAAACCAGACTCTGGATCCACTTGAGGTGGACGGTAGAGCGACGGTCTCGCTTCATGCAGGTCGGCGTTCAATCCCCCGACCGTCCAAGTGGTTGGGGCACCATTCCTTCCCTCCGTCCCATCCCAAATCTTTATCCTGACCCCTTCCCAGTGCTATATAGTCGTAATGGTTTGGCGCTTTGCCCTGATAACTCCCACTCCCTTTTTCTCTTTCTCTCTCTCCCTCTTTCCCTCCCTCCCTCCCTCCCTCCCTCCCTCTCTCCCTCCCACCCTCTCCCTCCCTCCCAGGCGAGGGTCGATACAGATGTGAACAGGAGAGCTAAGAAAATTGGCCGAGTTCTGCCAGGAGGTGTAGTGGGGGGGGGGGTGTCAGGGGGGGAGGTGTAAGGGGGGGGTGTCAGGGGGGGAGGTGTAAGGGGGGGGAGGGAGATAAATGGTAGAGAGGGAGGAAGGGAGGAGGAGGCATGTGTGTGTGTGTGTGTGCGTGTGTGTGTGTGTGTGTGTGTGTGTGTGTGTGTGTGTGTGTGTGTGTGTGTGTGTACTCACCTATATGTGCTTGCAGGATCGAGCATTGACTCTTGGATCCCGCCTTTCGAGCATCGGTTGTTTACAGCAATGACTCCTGTCCCATTTCCCTATCATACCTGGTTTTAAAATTATGAATAGTATTTGCTTCCACAACCTGTTCCTGAAGTGCATTCCATTTCCCCACTACTCTCACGCTAAAAGAAAACTTCCTTACATCTCTGTGACTCATCTGAGTTTCAAGCTTCCATCCATGTCCTCTCGTTCTGTTACTATTCCGTGTGAACATTTCGTCTATGTCCACTCTGTCAATTCCTCTGAGTATCTTATACGTTCCTATCATGTCCCCCCTCTCCCTTCTTCTTTCTAGTGTCGTAAGGCACAGTTCCCTCAGGCGCTCTTCATACCCCATCCCTCGTAGCTCTGGGACGAGTCTCGTTGCAAACCTCTGAACCTTTTCCAGTTTCATTATATGCTTCTTCAGATGGGGACTCCATGATGAGGCGGCATACTCTAAGACTGGCCTTACGTAGGCAGTGTAAAGCGCCCTAAATGCCTCCTTACTTAGGTTTCTGAATGATGTTCTAACTTTTGCCAGTGTAGAGTACGCTGCTGTCGTTATCCTATTAATATGTGCCTCAGGAGATAGATTAGGTGTTACGTCCACCCCCAGGTCTCTTTCACGCGTCGTTACAGGTAGGCTGTTCCCCTTCATTGTGTACTGTCCCTTTGGTCTCCTATCTCCTAGTCCCATTTCCATAACTTTACATTTGCTCGTGTTGAATTCTAGTAGCCATTTCTCTGACCATCTCTGCAATCTGTTCAGGTCCTCTTGGAGGATCCTGCAATCCTCATCTGTCACAACTCTTCTCATCAACTTTGCATCATCCGCAAACATCGACATGTAGGACTCTACGCCTGTAAACATGTCGTTAACATACACAAGAAATAGAATTGGTCCCAGCACCGATCCTTGTGGTACTCCACTTGTTACTGTTCGCCAGTCCGACTTCTCGCCCCTTACCGTAACTCTTTGGCTCCTTCCTGTTAGGTAGTTCCTTATCCATTCTAGGACCTTTCCCCCCACCCCCGCCTGCCTCTCGAGCTTGAACAGCAGTCTCATGTGCGGTACTGTATCAAAGGCTTTTTGGCAGTCCAGAAATATGCAGTCTGCCCAACCATCTCTGTCCTGTCTTATCCTCGTTATTTTATCATAGAATTCCAAAAGGTTTGTTAGGCACGATTTCCCTGTCCAGAACCCATGTTGATGATTGTTCACAAACCTAATGTTCTCCAGGTGTGCAACCAGTCGTAGCCTAATTATTCTTTCCAGTATTTTACAGGGGATGCTTGTCAGTGATACAGGTCTATAGTTAAGTGCCTCCTCCCTATCACCTTTCTTGAAGATCGGCACGACATTTGCCTTCTTCCAGCAACTGGGCAATTATCCCGACATAAGTGACTCATTAAAGATCATTGCCAGAGGCACGCTGAGGGCCTGTGCTGCTTCTTTTAGTATCCACGGTGATACTTTGTCTGGTCCAACTGCTTTAGTTGCATCTAGAGTTGTCAACTGTTTCATTACCTCCTCTGCTGTCACCTCTATATCTGATAGTCTTTCATCTAGGGTAACCCCTTCCAACAGTGGGAGCTGCTCAGGCTCGGTAGTGAACACTCCATGGAAACTGGCATTCAGTGCCTCGCAGATTTCCTTGTCACTTTCAGTATATGCCCCCTCTGTCTTCCTTAGTCTTGTCACTTGGTCGTTCACCGACATTTTTCTTCTTATATGACTGTGTAGTAACTTAGGTTGTTTTTTCGCTTTGATTGCAATATCGTTCTCATAGTTGTTAATGTAATCGTTCCTAGCTCTGTTGTATCTGATCCTGTTGTCCTCTGTTCTTTGTCTTCTGTACTTCCTCCACTCCCGCCTGCTGGCCATTTTTGCTTCCTGACACTGTCTATTAAACCATGTGTGTGTGTGTGTGTGTGTGTGTGTGTGTGTGTGTGTGTGTGTGTGTGTGTGTGTGTGTGTGTGTGTGTGTGTGTGTGTGTGTGTGTGTGTGTGTGTGTGTGTGTGTGTGTGTGTGTGTGTGTGTGTGTGTGTGTGTGTGTGTGTGTGTGTGTGTGTGTGTGTGTGTGTGTGTGTGTGTGTGTGCGTGTGTGTGTGTGTGTGCGTGTGTGTGTACTCACCTAATTGTACTCACCTAATTGTGCTTGCGGGGGTTGAGCTCTGGCTCTTTGGTCCCGCCTCTCAACCGTCAATCAACAGGTGTACAGGTTCCTAAGCCTATTGGGCTCTATTATATCTACACTTGAAACTGTGTATGGAGTCAGCCTCCACCACATCACTGCCTAATGCATTCCATCCGTTAACTACTCGACACTGAAAAAGTTCCTTCTGGCTCATTTGGGTACTCAGCTTCCACCTGTGTCCCCTTGTGCGTGTACCGCTCGTGTTAAACAATCCATCCTTGTCCACCCCTGTCAATTCCTCAGAGAATTTTGTATGTGGTGATCATGTCTCCCCTAGCTCTTCTGTCTTCCAGTGACGTGAGGAGCAGTTCCCGTAGTCTGTCCTCATAACTCATGCCTCTGAGTTCTGGGACTAGTCTAGTGGCATACCTCTGAACTTTTTCCAGCTTCGTCTTGTGCTTGACAAGGTACGGGCTCCATGCTGGGGCCGCATACTCCAGGACTGGCCTTACATATGTGGTATACAAGGTTCTGAAGGATTCCTTACACAGGTTTCTGAAAGCAGTTCTGATATTAGCCAGCCTCGCATAGGCCGCTGATGTTATTCTATTGATGTGGGCTTCAGGAGACAGGTTTGGTGTGATATCAACTCCCAGATCTTTCTCTGTCTGTTTCGTGAAGGGCTTCATCCCCCATTTGGTATCCAGTGACTGGCCTCCTAGTTCCTCCTCCTAGTTTCATTACCTTACATTTACTTGGGGTTAAACTTTAGTAGCCATTTGTCGGACCATTCCTTCAGTTTGTCCAGGTGATCTTGTAGCCTCATACTATCCTCCTCTGTCTTGATTATCCTCATAATTTTTGCGTCATCAGCAAACTTCGAGAGGAACGAGTCAATTCCTTCTGAGAGATCATTTACGTATATCAGAAACAGAATAGGTTCAAGAACTGATCCCTGTGGGACTCCACTGGTGACTCCTCGCCACTCCGAGACCTCACCTCTCACGGTGACTCGCTGTGTCCTGTTGCTTAGGTACTCTCTTATCCAGTGGAGTACCTTCCCTTTCACTCCTGCCTCCATCTCCAGTTTGTGCACTAGTCTTTTATGTGGTACTGTGTCAAAAGCTTTCTGGCAGATCAAAAATATGCAGTCTACCCAGCCCTCTCTCTCTTGCCTGATTTTTGTTGCCTGGTCATAGAACTCAATTAAACCTGTTAGGCATGATTTAAGATCTCTGAACCCATGTTGATGTTGTGTTGCAAAGTTCTTCCGCTCCAGAAGTTCCACTAGCTTTTTTCACACAATCTTCTCCATCAGCTTGAATGGTATGCAGGTTAGGGACACTGGCCTGTAGTTCAGTGCCTCCTGCCTATCACTCTTCTTGTATATTGGGACTACATTGGCCGTCTTCCAAATTTTTGGCAGTTCACCTGTTGCCAGTGATTTGTTATACACCATGGAGAGTGGCAGGCCCAGTGCTTCTGCTCCTTCCTTCAGGATCCATGGTGAGATTCTATCCGGGCCTATAGCCTTTGTCACGTCCAAATCTAGCAGATGCTTCCTCACCTCCCCACTGATAATCCCAAACTCCTCTAGTGGTGCCTGGTTTGATATTCCCTCTCTTATCTCTGGGACTTCTCCTTGCTCTGAGGTGAAGACCTCCTGGAATTTCTTATCGAGTTCCTCGCACACTTCCTTGTCATTTGTAGTGAATCTTTCTGCCCATATCCTCAGTTTCTTTACCTGTTCCTTCACTGTTGTTTTCCTCCTGATGTGGCTATACAGCAGTTTGGGTTGAGTCTTTCCCTTGCTCGCTGTGTCATTTTCATATTGCCTCTCTACCTCTCTTCTCACTCTGATGTATTCAGTCATGGCGCTCTGGTATCTTTCTCTGCTCTCTAGTGTTCTGTTGTTTCTATAGTTTCTGTGTGAACCCTCCCCCCCCTCACCACACACACACACACACACACACGCACACGCACACACATTCTCAAAGCATCATACGACAAAGAGTCCCTGGAAGACGGGACACCAAGAGTCTCATCCTGTAACCACACACGGGTAATTACACATTATTACAGTCGACCCCCCCCCCCTTGTTACGAGCATCAGTTACATGAACCCCGCCTGTGGGGACCTCTGCGTCATGCAAGACATCACAGCAACACGGAACAGTTACTTACTGCCCAACGAAGGGAAATGGGAGCCCTTCCTTCAAGCGTTCCTTCAGAGACCTCTGGCGACGACAGCCGGAGGCCTCGGTCGCCATGGTTACCACTGGGGTCACCACTGGGGTCACCACTGGCACACCTGCCGGAGAGGTCACCACTGGCACACCTGTAAGTGGAGCACATTGTTACAACCCTGGGTTGTTAGTTGGAAACCAGAGGTCAAATTGAGTTCTAAATAATTACTTTACATTAATTGATAGGATTGGATCATGAGAGAAGGATAGTTAATTAACAATAACATTTATACTCAGTGGCTCTCTCACCGCTGATGCGCTTTTGTTCCTATCTTCCTTGCCAGACGTAAGACGAATCTGGTTTCTCACAGAGCACTAAGGCTCTGTGCTTGTTGATTATTAAATATAATATTGAACTAATTATCAGCTAAGCTATTCTTAGCATGATTAAAGTAACTAATAACGAATGTCTGAGTAAACTTGGGATGAACTCTGCTGTACGATCAGCTGAGTATCCGTCCGGCAGCAATCAGAGTAGGAGGCAGGCGGGCTGTGGGCTGCTCTCTCTGGTTGTGACTGTGGTGGTGTTAACACTTTCCTTCGTATGAGGTATAAGATAGGAGTTTTCTTTTATCC